>ML385004.1:3843-14941 GCA_005239525.1 Nicotiana knightiana
ATATATATATATGTATATATATATTCATGCTTCTTGAATAGAAAACTTCGATGGGAAAAGAACTACTCATGCAATATACATATGTAATGCCAGATTATTCAATCAAATAATTAAAACAGACCCAACTCAGATGGAGAGTGTAATGTTAGTTTAAGCCAAGTGAACATCATACTTAATAGCTCTAGTTCCATTGATCTGATATGTATACTCAAATGGAGAGTAAGTACACGATATATTACTAGTATTTCACCTAGTGAGCTTACAATAAATTTACCCGATATGGAGGAAGACCTAAAGTCAATGTGTAAATTTACTACTCACTTGAAATTAATAGTGGAAGATCATAGAAATATATTTCTATCATCATTAATCATGATTGTATTTTAGTTACAAAATTGATTCAACCCTTTAACTCAAATAGAGAGTTAATACAAGTTATCAATAACTAGTAACTATACCCAGTGAGCTCATAATAAATTTATCCGATATGGAGGAAGACCTAATATCAACGCGTAAATTTATTATCTCACTATAAATAAAAAATGGGGACCATAGGGGTTAATTCCTATCATTACTTTATCACAACCACGAATTTTTCTCTGAGGATTAAGTTCCATAATTAAAACAAATGCTCAAAACTCTATTTAAATAGTCTTAAAACGCTAAAATTAATGTTTTTCATTACATAACAATGACTATTGATCAACGGGTTGTTTCTGATGAACCTACCAAATTTCAGATCAATCGGAGATCGTTAAAATCACAATCTCCAAGAATTGCAACCAAATTTGGAAAAATATCATTTTAAGCATTTTTTAAGAATTTTAAATATGACTTAAATTCTTATCATATACCAATTCATGTCAAATCAACATGTGTTATCATAATCCAGATTAGACATAAATTAAATGATAAAAATAAATCACATTTTAATCTGTCAAACCTCCAAAAGACTCATCTAAATAATCCCGAATCATCAAAATATGATGTGAGCATAGCAGTGAGTTCTTCTTAATTGATCGTTTTCGATGATCCTACCGAATTTCAGGTCATTCGGAGATCGTGAAATTCACGATCGCCAAAAAATAGACCAAATTCAAATAAATTATTTTTGGCGTATTTAGGATTAAATCCATGTAATTTGTATTCTTGCTATATATCATATCAATTTAAATCATCATGTTTCAGATTTAACACAAATATAGCCGATATATAAAGAATAATTTGTCATATTTATAACAAATTCAATTTAATAAACTGCTTGAAAACCCGTCTAAACGACCTCAAAATGCCGAAAAACAGTATGATTCACTGCATAGCAGTGAGTTTTTCTCACTAGATCGTTTTCAATTACTCTACCAAGTTTCAGGTCAATCGGAGTTCGTCAAATTCATGACCACCAACATGTAACCAAACTCGGAGAATAACCGTTTTAAGTAGTTTCATGTATTAAAATAAATATGATATTGATTTCCATTATCCTTATAATTATACTATGAGCTCAAGGCATATATTATGTTTTTCCTATTTCTATGATACATAAAATCTCCTTTTAAAATAAATTATCCTTTTTATTAAATACACAAGAACCTAAGATATTATATTTTCTCTGCGAAAAACCTAATATCTCTTCTCATGGGTGGAGTTGGTCTCACTAGTACCCAAAGATAAAACTCTTTTTCTTGTTAAGAACCTCCACCACTAATGTAAATTTATCAAGAATAATTTTTGCATGGTACATTAAGCAGATTTTAATGACTCAAATAAATATACCGTTTTGTGGATCCTACTTATTAATCAAAATGCTCAATCCATGAATAGACACAATTTCACATGTACAAATTTATTAAGAACTTTTCATGAGTTCAAACAAACAAACCACTTTAATGGTAACTATTTATTACTCACAAAATTCTCAATTTACAAGTGAAGATACATGTAGCTCATAAAATTATTTTACGGCAGATTATGTATCACAACTTAAAAGCCATGCCACAATATAAAACTCATACAAAATAACGTCATATTTCACTTAATTACAACCTCCAACCAAAAAATAAAATTTTTCATCGAAAATCCAAGACTAGTAACCACGTAGGGCATGAAAACATAAGCTAAATTTTGAGAAATTTTTATGCACAAATATACCAAACGCTCCAATCATTAGTCATATAGGATATCAAACAGAGGATTTCACTTTCTCACAAAATAAGTATATCATCACACAATATCAATTATACCTTGTAAGACCTAGTATAAAATTCTACACTTTATTATTGAATTTAATATAACAACACATCTATTTACTAATATCTAATGTGTAAACCTATTATATCACTAGTATTTAATTATGGAGATCATGGGGAGTCACCCCCACCACCATTGAATTGAAATTGAATTAAAATTATTAAAAAAATAATTTCCAGAAAATAGATAAACATCCAAAACACAGTTCAAACGAACTCAAAATGCCGAAAAATATCATGATTCACTTGCAAAAGCAGTGAGCTTTTCTCACCACGTCGTTTCCGATTAACCCACCAAATTTCAACCCAATCAGAGTCCGTCAGGTTTTCTGACCTCCGAAAATACCAGCAGTTCGGTCAAATCAGATTTTGCATTTTTCTAGGGTTACCAAAATAAAATCCAAAAAAATCATCCCAATCAAATATCAATAAAAACAGATAGCTCATGATTACAAGAATAATCCAAAAAAATTTGCACAGTTAATTCACAAAACAGCAGTGCAATTTTTCAGAAAATCACATATACATGTAATTCAAAAACGCACATAAACACGATATTCTCGTTTCATGAAAAACCTAGTTATCTAATTAGATGTGAGTGGGCTCTGATACCAATTGATGGATTATTATATGCAGCGGAGGCAATCCCAATATCAAAATTACATGTAATCTATATAGCTAGTATAAATGGGATTTCACAGATTACCTTTTGAAGCTTGAACACGGCTCTATAGTCATGTGAACCTTCAGTTTCACATCATCTCGTTGAAATCTCCACCACTCGCACGATAACGATCTCTGAACGTTCCACGATCTTCTACTGTGTTATCCAAATAATATCCAGTAAAAGTAATTTCATGTGGGCGAAATTTTTAGGAAAACATAGCTGAAAATTTCGGCCACCATGTGCTCTCTCTGTAGGTGGAAAACTTTATGTATTTATAACATAAGTTTTAAGGGTTAAAACCTTTTTCCAAAACTTATTGGATTTTCTTTTCCACCAGAAAAAAGATTCTTTTATTCCCTATTATTTAGGCACAGTAGGGACCACAAAATTTAATAACAAGGCTTCCAATTATTGAATTAATTTGTAATTTTCGAAATTAATATCAACCATAATTAATTACAAATTATTCCACTAAAAATTCGTAATTGCACTCTTTATTCAATTTCGAAATTCATCTATTAAATCTTGTTTAACTCCCTATGTTAAAATTCATATACTAATCAACTAAATTAAATTACTGACGATTTAATTTATTGATTATTTCCTTTAAAAATTCGCTTAACTTAAATCATGTGTCGGATACAAAATTCACAGGTCGGGTTTACACATGAAAACTTATAAGCTTTCATAAAGGTGTATCATCAACCTCTAAACTGATACATGGATTCCATCAACTAACTATTACTTCGCCAATGTACATTATTATTATCCAATTTACCAAGCATATTGACCACGAAAGAATCTCGTCTTTTAATAAATCAAAACAATAATAATATACACAGCTAATAATAATTATATCAAGATTAAGAGTACAAGTACATTTAATGACTAGAGAGTTTATTTTATTAAGTCAGTATAAAATACTCATCTCTGCTTGGTCCGTTCAATACATACAAAATGTACTAGCACAAGAAGTTGGAATTAAACCATTCTCATAATCAAGATAAATTATATTTAATCTTGTCCTACAATCATCCATGATGGTTTGTCCAATTCCATCATTAGATTGTGAACTCAAACTTTATACTTATAAGAACCGATGATCTAATCTTCCGTGTATAAGTTAAACTCAATACACTAAATCATCTACTATATAAGCAAAGGACACGGACTGATATATGATCTATTTAAAATTTAATTAAAATTGAATAAACAATTGTTCCATAATAAATACTATATCCAAACCAAACTCTTAGTTAATAGTATATATCCCAACAGTGTATGTATATATATATATATATATATATATATATATATATTAAAGACTTATCAAATAAAATCAACACCCGACATTTAATTTAGGATATTTAACCAAAACGCTGTTATACACAAATTTTACACATAAGAGAACACTGAAGACCATCAGTCAAATACCTAAAGTTATCTGATTTCACATAATATCAATATATAATTGGTTATTCAAAGAATGAAGTCTCCATGTTGGCACCATAACTAATCACCAAAAACTAAAACCTTAGAGAATGAAATTACCACAGAATAAAAGAAGCAGAAGTGCCAAAAAATGGAATCTGACAACAATTGCTCCTTCTAAAACCCTCATCTCAAAGAAAGAAACATAAAATAAATAAATAAATCAAAGACAAACAAACAGAGGTTCTGTTCTGAGAAACCTGCAACAAATCAAAGTGACAATATAAAGGAATAGAAGAGTGATTCATTGATATCGTCAATTGCAATTCTTTTTCTATAGGTTATTGTCAATGTCAGTTCTTAGTGCAATATGTCTTAATTAGGAGAAGCATGGGAAGCCAAAAAATCTTTTATACACCTTTACTTCAAGAATCAGAGATTGGTAGATTCTCTGATTTTGGCATAGTGTACACATACATGCCCTTAGGAGCAGTAGCAGTGGAATGAAAAGAATAGAACATTCATGATTTATTTTTTCTCTTCAGCCTCTCCATGCCCTTCTTCCTCACTTTGGTAAAATAAAATAGGAGAAAACAGTTTGAAAAAAGAGGAGAATGAACCTTGATAGCTTTTCTTCACTGTTTGAGAGACAGACGATGAAATAAACTTTGGAACTTTACACCACGCTTAAAGTGAACGAAGATTGACGGCCTGAAAGCAAACAGAAAATTAGGATTTAGAACTGAACCTCAAAAGGAAACCTCACCTCTACCAGAATGGAATACGTACCAACCTCCAACAATGGAGCTTGGTTTATGGAGTTTTTATATATATTGGTTTTTTTTTAATATTCTTTAGTCAAATGTTATTCGTCTTTTCTATTTTTTTTAAATAATTTTCACATGTAATTTAGTTATTCTCCTAATTTTATAGGATTTAAAAATCAAAGAAAACTTTAGTATTAAATTTTTCAGTATTTTCATTATATAGAAACTCATAATATATAGATCAACTATTGAAATTTAATATAAATAAACCACTTGGATTTTCTAGATACTTTTACCCATAAAAAGTGCACTCCAAAATTTAGAAGAAAAATTAATTTGAATAACCTATAATTCCTTCTAAATGCGTAAGTAGGTAACTGTATCTACTTTCGCCTTTGAATTATGTTCGTTCCTGATAACCGATGTCTCTAACAAAATTTATTGTTGATTCCCTTAAGATATTTTTTTAAGAAAAAAGAAGTACCCTAAATTTAATAAATAAAAAAGAGAAATATATTGAGTGTAATTATAGTTTTGTCTAATATGAATTATGAAATGCACTTTGATTTACATGGTTAAAAGAAAAATAGAACACTCTTAAAATTTTAATCTATATCTATACTATATTAAAAGCACGAAGACCCTTAGCAAAATATCGTTCCCCTTTTTTATCCTTTAAAAAATAAATCTTACACTAGACAAAACAGTCATTTTATTAGTTTCCTAAATTAAATTTTAAGACTTTGAAATCAATTAAAATTTTGCATATTAAATTTTCTCTTATATAAATCATTACGTAAAAGTCATAATATTTAGTTGTTACAACTCACGTATACTATAAACATTAAGAATCAAAGCAAAATCTTTCCTTTTCCGGCTGTAACAACAAATTTTCACGTCGAGAAAAATAAATAATTAAGATTATAAAATTGTGTAACAAATGTAGTATTTGATTCCAATAAATAATGAGTGTTACAATCTCTATGGTATTCCTCTGATTCTTCAAGAATGTAAAGTATCTTGACGAGTTTGACTTTGATTTGATTCAAGGGCTTGTAAAGCTTGATCTTGAATCTCCTTCTTGAACTTGAATTTAGATTTAATCACGAACAAGTAATTTGATCCCGAACACCTTGGTATTTGATTCGCCTTCGTTCTTGATCTTGACTTTAACTTATAGCTTGAGTGCTTGAACTTGTAGCTTGTAGAAAAATCTGCGGTGTTTGATCCACGAGCTCTCTGCTTGCTTCTTGTTATCACTTCTGGTGTCTTTTAGCTTTATGAAGACCTCTATTTATAATTGTAAGGAGTGGTGTGGCTCTGCGATTTGATTGGTCCGTTTGAAATGACCAATACCATCCAGACACTGGGCATGATTTAATTGGCTCATTTATTTGGCTTGGATTGCCACATCACTTGACACATGGCATGATTTCATTGACTCATTTATTTGTCTTGGACGGCCACATCATTTAACATATGGCATGATTTCATTGGCTCATTTATTTATCTTGAATTGCCACGTCACTTGACATGTGGCATGGACCTGGGCTTCAAGACGGGCTACTAGCCATTTGGACTTTGGGCTAAGGAAGTGTGCTTATCATTTAATTTGTAGTCCAATTAAATGGAATAGCTCAACACATATATATTGGGTTTAAATAATTAGCCCAATTTACTAGCCACAATATTTATTTGGACTAATATCTTGAATTATTTTATAGATTTAAATCCAATAAAATTTAATTGCTTACAAATGCCCCCGACTTCAAGGCTTGTCACTTTAGAATTGTCGAAACTCAGTAAACTAGACTTGAAGTGCAATTTAGACAACACCATAATTTTTGTTGTCTACTGGCAATATATTTACGCTTGTTTCTTATGGCATGAGAAAGCACCTTGTTTATTTGTGAGCTTGCTTTATTTATTTTGTAATGTAATGCTCATTGACCATATTCTCAAAGTTCAATCCATATAAATGTAGGAATGGGCATCTGCAGATCATTAAATGCACTCACGTGGCTAAGATTTATTCTATGAGAAGCCAATTTATTAAAATACTAACTTGTTCAAAACAACAACTTCATCAATGTATTGGAATATCTATTTGCACGTGATTTTATGGCCCAAAACATCAGGGAGTTCCATCATCTTTGATAAGCCTTATCAGACTTCTAGTAGGGAACAAAAAGATTCTTTTAACTGCATATTCAATAAACACGCTATCCTCTTTTTATTTTGAAAAGATTTGACTTGTCAACTTTAGATTTTGTTTTAGACTAGGAGTCTTCCTGCTAACTTTTTACACCTATAAAGGGACTACTGCTGTAGACATAAATTAGCTATAACCATTGGTATATTGCGTAGAAAGCCAAAGCACCTAGCAGGTATGTCTCTTGGTTTTTCACGGAGGAATAGCAATAATTTCTATATATTTGCTTTCTCTTGGTTTCTCACTGTTGGAATGTCTTTTTACATGACAACTTTTGTCACTTTCAATGTCTAAGTACCATGACATTTATTTGTACTATTCACTTTCTCTTTTCTATATGTCAAATATCTAGTACAATATCTTTTGTTTTGGTACTATCAATTCTTTCCATACGTGAAAGATATTCTTGAGTTTTCAAACTTTGTTTCAAGCCACTTTTTTTTAGATAGTATAATAGGTGCATGCTAACCTTTCTTAGTCTTTTTATCTTCTCTCTTGCATTTAAAGTTACGTCCTTTTTGTACTTTAGTTTCTACAGTATCCAATGTATATATGTCCCATAAGTTTAAAGTTAGAGAAAGGATAAACAAAGACCGTAACTTTTACACTTTTTCGCTTCTAATCCCACATGAGAATTGAGATGTTCATCAAACTTATAAAAATCTTTCTTTTGTCCTCTGCTCACTTTCTGTATGAGGCACGTATGTGCTATCGTGGAAGGTGGTAACAACATCCTCTGGGCTTGTGGAGCAATTAGTGCTACATTCTCTTAAAATTAAATATTTGCACTTTATTACCACCTTTTTTTTCATGATAGAATTTAGTCACAACTAATGAATTCAAGAAAATTCAAAAGATAGAACTCATAGAACTTTTATCTTGTGATAACACTTTGAATTTTGAACTTGATTTCACTTCGTCAAGGTAAATTCAAGTGAGAATTTAAGAATTACCACTTATTTGGCCTTTTATTTGTCTTCTTCTGCATACCACTATCTTTTTTGTTTCTGCACAAATCTTCTACGTCTTCTTCAATTATATACATGCATTTTTTTTAGGCGAACACCATTACACCTTCTAAGCCAAAGATCTTTTCTTTTGTTGAAGATTTGACTTAACTTTATCTGAGGCATAGACCATTACACCGTCTAAGCCAAATATTTTACTTTATTTTAGGCAAAGACCATTACACCGTCTAAGCCAACGATTCATTGTCTGAAGTGAAGACTATTACACCGTCTGAGCTAAAGACTTCATTTTATTTACAAACTTGACTTTCTTTATCTGTGGAAAAGATCATTACATTGTCTAAGCCAAAGACTTTACTTTTATCTGAGGCAAAGATCATTACACCATCTGAGCCAAAGATTTATTTTGTCTGAAGCGAAGACAATTACACCGTCTGAGCTAAAGACTTTATTTTATGTGAAGCGAAGACCATTACACCGTCTAAGCTAATGACTTCATCTTGTTTGAAGATTTAACTTTATTTTATCTGAGGCATAGACCATTACACCATCTGGGCCAAAGATTTATTTTTTCTGAAGCGAAGACCATTACACCGTCTGAGCTAAAGACTTTATTTTATTTGAAGCGAAGACAATTACATCGTCTAAGCTATTGACTTCATCTTGTTTGAACATTTAACTTCATTTTATCTGAGGCGTAGACCATTATACCGTCTGGGCCAAAGATTTATTTTGTCTGAAGCGAATACCATTACACCGTCTGAGCTAAAAACTTCATTTTATTTGAAGCGAAGACCATTACACCGTCTAAGCTAATGACTTTATCTTGTTTGAAGATTTAACTTTATTTTATCTGAGGCATAGACCATTACACCATCTGGGCCAAAGATTTATTTTATCTGAAGCGAAGACCATTACACCGTCTGAGCTAAAGACTTCATTTTATTTGAAGAGAAGACCATTACATCGTCTAAGCAAAAGATTTCACCATTTTCATACTTGGTAGGATTAGTCTTGAGATTATATTATGGATCTAAGGCCATGAATATCACATTTCTAAGTTAAGTGCTAATAAACACTTTTCTCTCTTTTTGAAGTTTAAACATGGTTTACTTCAAGACTCAAGACTTTCTTCCTCTAATTCGCAATGCCTTATTATTTCAGACCACAAGGGAAGCAAGGTGGAGACAAGGTTACCAGTTGACAGATCATTGATCGGCCAATATGCTACAGCTTTATGGGTACCTTTGAGGGACCTACCTTATCTGGCAGACTGGACACTTGAATACAATAGTCGTCCTCCCAAGATATAGATGCTTTGCACCACTAATCATCATGCTTGGAATGTCGCGAGTACCCTACCATGTCTGGGGCATCGAATAATTAACAAGGAAACTTATTGGGGCAATGATTTGCCGTTCGGCGGTGAATTTCATTATGTTCCTGGTTACTGGGAATGGGCAGAAGGCGTCTTAAGTAGGTGTCGCCTGACTCTGGAGGGTGCAAGAATTTATGATGTCGTATATGCTTCACTCTTCACATATGACCGTAATTCAAATATTATGCAGGTTTTCTATGAGGCATGGTGCCATGTTACAAATACATTTCTTCCCTCTGCTGGAGAACTATCCATATCACTTTGGGATTTGTATAATATCGACGGTCTACCTATAACAGGATCTCTTTACGAGAAAGTTGTGCCAAATGTTGAAGAGCTTACAGAAACGTACGACAAGGGGAGAAGGTTTCTTTCCCAGACTTGTGAGCATTTGTATGATGCCTTCCATCGGCTCCGAGAGGGAGGTAGCAACGATCCAAATGTTTCTGAGAAAAAATGGGTAGAAATCTGGTGCAAAAAGACAATGAAGTATACTCAGCGTCCTTTAAGGAAAGAAAAGAAGTCTGCTCGTTTGAAATCGACGCACAATACTACCGGGGTCATAGAGGAAGCAGTTAATTGGTCGACTGTTGAAGAAGCCTTATTCCATAAGCTAGGAGTTATGAGTGACAAGAAAGACGAGACATACAAGGCTTCTTTTCTATCTTGTTGGTTGTGTATTTTTTTTTGCTCCCTTAAAAAATGGTGACTTAATTCGTCCTGGGACCTTTAAGACCGCGTGTCATCTTGCTTGTAAACGAAGAGTCAGCCTTGCCGTCCCGGCCTTAGCCAAAATATATAAGGGTTTGAACGAGATTTCAAAGTGCTCGTTGCTTGATCCTGCTCAAACTAGCTTTCCAGCTCATTATGTGTATGGTTGGTTAGCCCATTACTTTAAGACTCATTTTCCATATGCAAAGGGGCCAGCAGTTCCTCTCACGGCCGCATGTTCTGGTGAAGGTGTTGCTAGATACTTTGGGAAAGAGGAAGCAAGGAAGCGTATTCATAATGGAGAAAATATCATTTGGAGTTCGAAAATGCGCCGCAGATCTAATCCGTACCACTACTATGATGATGGTAAGGCAGATGAGTTCGAGTTAAATTTCTTTATGAGTATTCGCTCGAATTATCTTCCTTTGAGGAACGGAGTCAACTTTATTGTTGAACCTTACAGTTCTCATCGATTTAGCGGTCAATTTGGTTTTTATCAAGACACCCCTGGTCGCTTGGAGCAAGATTTTCGTGAGGCCTCACTAGAAGAAGGGTTAAGACTTGCACGAATTTGTGTGTTGACTAAATCTAAGTCAAGGACAATATTACCTCCTTTTGGGTCCAACATGAAGAAATTTATGTCGTCTAACTATAAATCTTGGTGGGCAAAGGCGCATGGAAGCCTTTTTGAAGACCACTTACAATTTTTGATGAATAT
>ML385005.1:8997-37942 GCA_005239525.1 Nicotiana knightiana
TCCACCCCCCCGCGCTATAAAAATGTTCCTAACACCCCATACCCCATCACTCACCAAAGTCTAACACCCCCTCATCTTTCCTCCGTCTCTATTCCCTATAGAGCCCAAACCTTAGCCCCCGTCCTCCGCTGACCAGAAATTGCCTCCGGCGGCGGAGCTTCACCCAATCTGAACCAAATCTTCACCAGACACTCTCCTCCCCTTCCTCCTCAGTCACCTCCCGTCATTGATTCCACCAAAATCTCACCCAAAATCATCCAATTTTAGATCTAAGAAATTTGAAACCCTAGGATCCCACAGCCAGCCGATTTAAAGACAACCAATGGCTCAGACCTTCATGAGTCAATTGCTCTTGACTAGAGAAATTGATTCATGAGGGTTTGACTCATTTTCAAACCCTGCCGGACTCCGGCCAAGGTCCGGCGACCTCCCATTTTCCTGCCAAACCTTTTTCTACGGGTATTCTACTTCATTCTTTACTTTTCTATGAAATGTTGAAACGAAAACCATGTTAAATCCTGTTCTCTTTAATTTCTTTTTATGTTAGGTTGTCTTCATTATTTCGAGTAGTTGTTGTTTCTCCCTGTTCCTTATTTGGATTATATGTTATTTTCTGTATTTGATCAAATAAAAAACCTAAACTGTTTTGGTTGATTTACCGTTGGTTGCATTAATTTATTATGTCCATAAACTCTTCTTCTATTTGTTGTCTTGTTATGCCATTGACACATGAAACCATGATAGGTATTGTAGTCCTGTTTTTTGTCTCCTTTTTCTTAATGATTTGTCTCTAATGGTTTGATATCAATTAGATCATGTTCCTTTGTCATTACTTCTTGTTAATCAGTTCTTAAATTCTGTAAAAAAAACCCATTTGATCAATTAGTAATTAGGTTCCGATTGGATGAAAAGCTGGGGTTATCATTCAGATGATCGTCACCTTTGATTCATGCTTGTTTTTATTCGATTATCAGTGTTAAATTAGGAGTCTATAGCCTTACTAGTTCATGGCCGCTTCACCGATTAATGGTTTCATTATTGACTTAGTTGATTAATTACTCAATTAATTAGGGGATTAGTTAATTTTGAACAAGTTCAGGGTCATCAATCAATTTAGTTTAATCCTACAAGGTTGCCTTAATCAGACACTTTTCTTAATAGATTAACCTAGGTCGGTAACCTCTTAAATAATTAACTAAGTCCTAAAATATGTTTAATATAGGATTAATTGATTGATGTAAATCCATTAACCTGAGCCTAAGAAACTAAACTAATTAACCTAATCCTAGTTGAGAATAACTAGTAGTTAACAATTGTGACGACCCAAAGGGGTCATTACCTATGTTATCACCCATCCCGTACTCCCGAGGCCTTGAAAACCTCCTTTGTATTTGCCTCAATTTGCGTGCATAGTTCGGGTGTGTATCCGGACAGCTTAAATAGGGAATTCTGTGAAAAATGCCATGATTTGATATTAGAATAAATAAATTTGACTTCGGTCGACATTTTGGGTAAACGGATCCGGACTTGTAATTTGACGGTCCCGGAGGGTCTGTAGGAAAATATGGGACTTGGGCGTATGCCCAGAATCGAATTCCAAGGTCCCAAGCCCGATAAATGAATTTTTGAGTAAAATTGTTTTCTGAAAATATTTAAGGAAATTGAAAATGAAATCTGATTAGAAAATGATGGTATCGGGCCCGTATTTTGGCTCCGGTGCCCGTTACAGGTCTTATATATGGTTTAGGTCCTTTCTGTAAAGTTTTGATGAAATCGGGTTTCGTGTGAAGTATTTCGGACTTAAGAATGGAATACTTGATATTTTATGGAATTTGATAGGATTCATGGATTTTGAGGCTTAATTTGGTGCATATGATGTTTTTTTGGCGATTTGATCGCACAGGCAAGTTTCTAGGATGTGGTGTGAGTAATCTGTGAAATTTGGTGTCATTCCGAGATGTATAGGTCAGTTCGGTACGTTGTTAGCGAAGTTAGAAAACTTAAAATTTCTAAGTTTGATTCTTGAGATTTGGGGGTGTGAATTCGAGTTTTAGGATTGTTTTGAGTGTTTCGAAGGCTCGAGCGAGTCCGTATTATGATTTGGGACTCGTTGGTATATTTTGTCAGGGGCTCGGATGGGTCCAGAGGCCTCCTGGACCCCGCATGAGGCCAAAAACCAGCAAAAGCCACTGTTGGTGCACAGCCACTGGTGTGGCCGCAGATGCAGAGTATTCATCGCAGGCGCAACTCCGTGTGGAGTTTCCTTTGCAGGCCCGACTCTGCTGGTGCGGAGTATTCTTCGTAGGTGTGGGACCGCACCTGCGGTCACAAATTCGCAGGCGCGACATCCCTGGAGGCAGCCTTATTTAAATACCCAATTTCGGGTTTTTTCTTCATTTCTCAAACTCCCAACCTCCATTAGAGCTCCTCCAAGCTAGGGAAAGGGCTACCCAGTTCGATTCATCCAGGTAAGTAATTTTCTAGTCCGTTTTCATGACTTTTAACATCAAATTCAAACAAAATTCTCTTTCAATTATCCTAAAATGCATGGGAATTGCTAGAAAAATGTGGGGTTTTGGGAAAATAGTGAAACTTCATTTTTAGCCATGAATTGCTAAATAAATTATGTAATTATGATCCTTAGACTCCGGGTAATTTAATCCTTCAAGAATTTTCGAAATCCGAACACATGGGCCCGGGGTCGAAATTCAAAAACCTTCAAGAATGCTTAAATTTTGGAATTTCTTGATTAGTTCTCCTTCTCGGGACTGAAATTGACTTAATTATACTATGTTTGGCTAGTTGTGAGCCGTCAGGAGTAGTTTCAAAGTTCGGGCGCATCTTTTGATCCGGTACTTGGTCCGAGGAGTGCTTTTATCGAGGTGAGTCTCCTTTCTAACCTCATGAGAGGGAAATTGTCCCTCTAGGTAACCTTGATTGCTATGTGATCTTGTTTGGGGGCTACGTACGTATCAAGTGACGAGATTCTGTACGTAGTGGCTATTACTGCTTCGTCTGTGTAGTTAGGATACATCATGTTCATTGTTTTTCCCTATTGTAGCCTAAATATGACTTGTATTCTTGTGTGATTGGTATCGTTGTCTTTGAACGTTGTGATACTTTATTGTTGTCTTTGAACATCATGGTACTTGGCTTGATTTGAGTGTGATAATAGTGATCACAGGATGGGATCGGGCCGTAAGCCACGGCAGAGTGATGATTGATTATATTATGGGATCGGGCCGTACGCCACGACAGAGTGATGGTTGATTATATTATAGGATCGGGTCGTACGCCACGACAGAGTGATGATTGATTATATTATGGGATCGGGCCGTACGCCACGACAGAGTGATGGTTGATTATATTATAGGATCGGGTCGTACGCCACGACAGAGTGATGATTGATTATATTATGGGATCAGGCCGCACGCCACGACAATGTGATGGTTGATTATATTATGGGATCGGGTCGTACGCCACGGCAGAGTGATGGTTGATTACATTATGGGATTGGATCGTACGCCACGGCAGAGTGATGATTGATTATATTGTGGGAACGGGCCGTACGCCACGGCAGAGTGATGACATAGTATATATTATGGGAGCGGGTCGTACGCCACGGCGGGATTAAGGATTTCAGGATGGGATCGGGCCGTACGCCACGGCAAGGATTACAAGATGGGATCTAGTCGTACGCCACAGCGGTTACCAATCTTAGTGGATTTATGGATTGTTATTTGATGTTTAATATTGATGCACTTGGCTATTTGTCTTTCATGCTTATTGTTTTCCTTATATCTTGTTTACTTTATTACTGTTGGACCTTAGTGAGTATCGAGTCGACTTCTCATCACTACTTCTTCGAGATTAGGCGGGATACTCACTGGGTACGTACTTATGTATGTACTAATGCTGTACTTTCTTTTTTTTCTTCTGTACTTGACAATACAGGTCCGGAGGTTGATACGTCTGACCATCAGTCCGGTGCTAGATACTGACCGGTGTTGGTTATACTTCTCGGTCAGCTGCTCTTCCTGGCGATCTCCTGGCAGCACCTTGGAGTTTCCTTTTGTATTCTCCCGTCTATTTCATTCAGACTAAGGGATTGTATATATTTATGTATTCTGGTGTATTCTGATAGTTGCCCGCGACACTCATGACACTAGTTCCTGGCACACACGTGCGTACATTTTTTTTTTTTGATATTTTGGGCTGCATTTTCATACATGTGCTTACCTTTTGGTTCACGTATCAGATGGCTTTAATTTTTATGTCACAGGCTATTATCATGTTAATAAATGTTTAAAATTGGTAAAATATGGAATAATCAATCACTTGGGAAGGATAACACTTAGTGTAATTTATGTTGGCTTGCCTAACCCCATCTATGGGCGCCATCACGACCCGTGTGGGAAATTGGATCTTGACAACGTGGTATCAGAGCTCTAGGTTCACGTACGTCTCACGAGTCATGGGAAAACCCAGTAGAGTCTTGCGGATCGGTACGAAGACGTCTGTACTTATCTTCGAGGGGCTACAGGGCTGTTAGGAGTACTTCCCTTCTTGATCCTTTATCGTGTGAGTTGATTTCCTTTGAGGCTTATGCCTATGTTCATTCCTACTCAATCATACGCATCGCGAAGCGCTTGTTATGGATCCGGAACTTGAGGAATGGGAATGGTGCTACGAATTTAATCCGAGATGCTTCCACGTGTAAATGGCCGTGGTTGTTGTTATGGCCCTGCAAAAGGGTATTGTGTTATTTCAGCTCAGTAGTTGTGTTCTAGGAGACTTAAGGCCGTGCTCGGGTGGTGATGATGTTTGCAATTGATTTTCGCTCGGTGCTGATATGATGATATAATGCTTGCTCATAGGTTGGGGGTGATGAATTGTTGAAGGGAGGTCTTCTTAGTGTTTTATTTCGAGATTTTAGTGTTTAGGTTCCGGCAGAGGAAAGGCATTTGGATTCTGGATGGTCTGGTTGGAGCTGATAAAGTAGTAAGACTGGGTGTCTTCAAGTGAGGTGGGATATGCACCTGTGACATGTAGTCATCATCATGGATCGGATGGAATGTGTTAGGTTCGGTGGTGCAATGATTTCTTCGATTGCCTGGGGTCAGAGTATCAAGAAGAAGTGTTGAAGAATGCGGTTGGCAGGGATCATGTTATCAAAGGAGAAAGGGTCTCAGCAGGGTCTAGAGAGGTGCTAGGAGTGGCTTTGGGCTAAGTGGGAGAGTCCCACCATCTTCAATAGGGTTGTAGGGTCGCCTTCTCATAGGGTTGTTCTCATAGGGTTGCGAATTATCGGCATATAGGCAAGGGATTTCAGCTAAGGAAGGAGGAGTAAAATGGTAATTGTGTGTAGGATTTGATGAATATGTGCAAAAGTTGGCCCTGTCAGGAAAGGGTTGGGCTTGGAAGATTCAGAACTTATGCTTAAGGCACGGGCGAGTTGTAAGGTTAGCGAATCAGTCACGTATTTTATTGAAAAGGGTGTTCCTGTGCTAGGAGGGCCCTAGAGTTGATTGTATTCATGGCCAAT
Organism: Nicotiana knightiana; assembly: GCA_005239525.1. Classification (NCBI taxonomy): domain Eukaryota; kingdom Viridiplantae; phylum Streptophyta; class Magnoliopsida; order Solanales; family Solanaceae; genus Nicotiana; species Nicotiana knightiana. The sequence goes on from ML385005.1 coordinate 14,543, forward strand.
CAGAGCGGGTGACTCTCAATAGCGGTCTTAGTGAGTTCAAAAGGTAAGAATGCGGCGTTAAGGACACATTCCAGCTGTGATCGGTTCCCTTGAGGTGATTTAGTTATGCATGTGGTTGGTGCCTGTGTGTGTGCGGGACTTGTCGGCCGTCTTAGTGGATCTCATGTAGGAGCATTTGAGTGCTACGGCCTGTCAGGTGTAGGCAGACCCCAGAAGGGTTATGGTGGTATGGACTACTACTTAAGGATTTGTATGATTGGGTGATAATGGGATTTCACTCGTGTGTTGAGATGGTACTCTTGAATTGAGTCAAGTAAAAAGTTTCTATATGATAAAATGCTCACCCTATTGGTGGTTCGGAAGTTGTGATGGAATTCTTGCGCTACCTCATGTTGGTATGTTAAGTGCTAGAAGCAGTATGTAACTGGGAGTAAGAATCGAGATTCAGGTCCGATGTTTATAAGGATGTCATGAGCTCGGCAGAGCAAGACAGAGTGATTCAAAAGTTCAGTACAAGCTGGTGTTATCTTCAGTGTCGCCTGAGATAGATATTCGGTTGAAGGGGTTGTATACCCTAGTCATGGGTTATTGATGTGCTTTACGGCCTTAGCATGGTCGGTGTCATGGATGTGCAGACTGTTTGCCTTTTGTGGGAGGTCGTGGACGCAGGACCGCGAAAAGATTGTATAAAGTGTGACATGTAGTCACTTTATGGATTTCAGATTAGGACTGAGTATAAAGAAGTGCAATATTGCTTAGTTGAGAATTTATGCCTGGAGGGCGTTCGATTTAGTTGATTATGGATTTTGGGGTGTTAGTCCCGGTGATGACGGTTGTTCCCGTTTATTATGAGAGAAGGTAGGGCTAATGTGGACCCACGTAAAAGCTAAATAGCTATGTTTGGTGCGAGCAAGGTGGCTCGATGTTGTGGATGAATTTGTTTTTGATTATGGGCTCCATGCGAGACAGGCATGTTCCTTTAAGTGGAGCTCTTTTCATGGAACGATATTAGAACAGCGGGTGTTGTTCCATCTTCGTCGAATTTATGTGTTATGATGATTGTGTCGTGCAAGTTGTGAAAACGGCTTGAGGATTCCTTATGTATTTAGGTCCCGCGTAGTGGGGATGTTATGTGAGCAGGATAACTCTCGAGATCCAGAGGGTATAGATATATATCGCACCTCCGCTGTGCTTGAGTTTTATAGCCTACGACTTTATCAATCTCCCCAGGAGGGTATTATGCATTCAGCGTGCTTGTGACCGATATTCGGTAATTTGTAATAATGAGCAATAAGCTCTGTATATATTCCCTTACGTGAGTTCTATCTTATTTAGGATCGGGTGGCACGCCGCCACGGGTATGTTATTTGAATTAGGTTGCGCGCCGCAGCAGTGTGATGATGAGAAGGATTAATATGTATTTAGTTTCTTGTGTTTTATTTCCTATTTTCTGGTAAGAATTCACATTAGTTGAGTGAGCTGAATAGTTCCGTCCTGGGTCGTTTCTTATTATTATGTTCGAGTTATGGCCTATTGGCGCGATGTGGTATCATATGAGGTTGTTAGCCATAATCGGGATAACTTGCTGCCTGAGCAGTTCATTCTGGGTGAGATGAGATTATCGGAGTAGAGATATGTACTAAGGTTATGTGAAGTACGTATTAAAGGACAAATACCATTATTCGGGGTTCATAATAGAGTGATGATTCTAGTCGAGATGAGGTCTTCCTCCAAGGACTTGTTGGCTCTGCAGTTGAGTATGAATTTCTGGACATTTCCTCCATTGTGATGGTATCTCCAGCATCATAGCATGGGGTATGCATATTTGTTATGAGGTGCATTGGGAGCATCAGATTTGTGGAACTTTGGCAACTAGGGTTCAGGGAGCGTCATTGTGGTCGGATAGTGAGTGGTGTGGTGCATGGTGCTGATTCAGGAAAGGTACTTCGTCACGATCTGGTACATCATGTGGTAGTTAACACGATTTTTATATGTTGGAACTGGGCCTGGCAGAGAAAATTCAGGGGTTGAATGAATTCTGAGCTTATTACATGGATAAAGAAGAAGTCTCCAGATTTTATCAAGCTAATGTGCTCGACTGGGTTGCGGTAGCACGGGCAGGTGCTCGAGATGTTAAACAGTGATTTCAGGTAACTCCAGGGCAGGTTGCGTGTCCCTGACATTGCTGGCCTGAGGGAGAGGATTCTAGCAGAGTTTGCCTACAACAACAGCTACCAGTCGAGTATCCAGATGGCTCATTATGAGGCTTTATATGGTAGGCGGTGTTGATCTCTAGTTGGATGGTTTGAGCCGGGAGAGGCTCGATTGTTGGGTACGGATTTTGTTCAGGAGGCCTTGGACAAGGTCAGGATCATTCAGGATAGGCTTTGTACAGCTCAGTCCAGGCAAAGGAGTTATGCAGATCACAAGGTTCGAGATGTGGCTTTCATGGTTGGTGGACGAGTATTGCTCCGAGTGTCGCCTATGAAGGGTGTGATGAGATTTGTGAGGAAGGGCAAGCTTAGCCCTAGATTCATTGGTCCATTTAAGTTTCTTGATCGAGTTGGAGAGGTTGCTTATAGACTTGCATTGCCACCTAGCTTATCAGCCGTACATCCAGTCATTCATGTGTCCATGCTTCGGAGGTATCATGGTGATCCAGCCCACGTGTTAGACTTCAGTACTGTCCAATTGGACAAGGACTTATCTTATGAGGAGAAGCCGGTAGCCATCCTGGACCGGCAGGTTCATCAGTTGATATCCAGGAGTTTCCCCTCTGTTCGTGTTCAGTGGAGAGGTCAGCCTCCTGAGGCATCGGCCTGGGAGTCCGAGTCCGATATGCGGAGCCGTTACCCTCATTATTTCTCGACTTGGGTACTTCTTTCTTCTGTCCGTTCAAGGACGAACGGTTGTTTTAGAGGGGGAGAATATGACGACCCAAAGGGGTCATCACCTATGTTATCACCCATCCCGTACTCCCGAGACCTTGAAAACCTCCTTTGTATTTGAGTCGATTTGCGTGCGCAGTCCGGGTGTGTAGCCAGACAGCTTAGATAGGGAATTCTATGAAAAATGCCATGATTTGATATTAGAATAAATAAATTTGACTTCGGTCAACATTTTGGATAAACGGACCCGGACCCGTGATTTGATGGTCCCGTAGGCTCCATAGGAAAACATGGGACTTAGGCGTATGCCCTGAATCGAATTCTGAGGTCCCAAGCCCGAGAAATAAATTTTTTAGTAAAATTGTTTTCCGAAAATATTTAAGGAAATTGAAAATGAAATCTGATTAGAAAGTGATGGTATCGGGCCTGTATTTTTGTTCCGATTCCCGGTACAGGTCTTATATATGGTTTAGGTCCTTTCTGTAAAGTTTGGATGAAATCGGGTTTCGTTTGAAGTGTTTCGGACTTAAGAATGGAATAGTTGATATTTTATGGAATTTGATAGGATTCATGGATTTTGAAGCTTAATTTGGTGCATATGATGTTTTTTTGGCGATTTGATCACACGGGCAAGTTCTTAGGATGTGGTGTGAGTAATCTGTGAAATTTGGTGTCATTCTGAGATGTATTGGTCAGTTCGGCACGTTGTTAGCGAAGTTAGAAAACTTAAAATTTCTAAGTTTTGTTCTTGAGGTTTAGGGTGTGAATTCGAGTTTTAGCGTTGTTTTGAGTGTTCCGAAGGCTAGAGCGAGTCCATGTTATGATTTGGGACTCGCTGGTATATTTTGTCAGGGGCTCGGGTGGGCTCAGGGGCCTCTCGAACCCCGCACGAGGCCAAAAAGTAGGAAAAGCCACTGCTGGTGCACAGCCACTGGTGTGGCCGCAGATGCGGAGTCTTCATCGCAGGCGCGACTCAGCAGGTGCGGAGTTTCCTTTGCAGGCGCGACTCCGTTGGTGCTTAGTATTCTTCGTAGGTGCGGGACCGCACCTACGGTCCCAAAATCGCAGGCGTGACATCCCTGAAGGCAACCTTATTTAAATACCCAATTTCGGGTTTCTTCTTCATTTCTCAAACACCCAACCTCCATTAGAGCTCCTCCAAGCTAGGGAAAGGGCTGCCCAGTTCGATTCATCCAGGTTAGTAGTTTTCTAGTCCGTTTTCATGACTTTTAACATCAAATTCAAACAAAATTCTCTTTCAATTATCCTAAAATGCATGGGAATTGCTAGAAAAATGTGGGGTTTTGGGAAAATAGTGAAACTTCATCTTTAGCCATGAATTCCTAAATAAATTATGTAATTAAGATCCTTAGACTCCGGGTAATTGATTCCTTCAAGAATTTTTGAAATCCGATAGCGTGGGCCCGGGGTCGAAATTCCGAAAACCTTCAAGAATGCTTAAATTTTGGAATTTCTTGATTAGTTCTCCTTCGCGGGACTAAAATTGACTTAATTATACTATGTTTGTCTAGTTGTGAGCCGTCAGGAGTAGTTTCGAAGTTCGGGCGCATCTTTTGATCCGGTCCTCGGTGCGAGGAGTGCTTTTATCGAGGTGAGTCTCCTTTCTAACTCGTGAGAGGGGAGTTTTCCCTCTAGGTAACCTTGATTGCTATGTGATCTTGTTTGGGGGCTACATACGCACCAAGTGACGAGAGTCCGTATGTAGTGGCTATTACTTCTTCGTCCGGGTAGTTAGGACACAGCATATTCATTGTTTTTCCTTATTGTAGCCTAAATATGACTTGTATTCTTGTGTGATTGGTTTCGTTGTCTTTGAACGTTGTGATAGTTTATTGTTGTCTTTGGACATCGTGTTACTTCGCTTGATTTGAGTGTGATAAGAGTGATCATAGGATGGGATCGGGTCGTACGCCACAGAAGAGTGATGATTGATTATATTATGGGATCGGGCCGTACGCCACGGCAGAGTGATGATTGATTATATTATGGGATTGGGCCGTATGCCACGACAGAGTGATGATTGATTATATTATGGGATCGGGTCGTACGCCACGACAGAGTGATGATTGATTATATTATGGGATCAGGCCGCACGCCACGACAGTGTGATGGTTGATTATATTATGGGATCGGGTCGTACGCCACGACAGAGTGATGGTTGATTACATTATGGGATTGGGTGGTACGCCACGACAGAGTGATGATTGATTATATTGTGGGAACGGGCCATACGCCACGGCAGAGTGATGACAGAGTATATATTATGTCGTACGCCACGGCGGGATTAAGGATTTCAGGATGGGATCGGGCCGTACGCCACGACAAGGATTACAGGATGGGATCGGGCCGTACGCCACGGCGGTTACCAATCTTGGTGGATTTTTGGATTGTTATTTGATGTTTAATATTGATGCACTTGGCTATTTGTCTTTCATGCTTATTGTTTTCCTTATATATTGTTTACTTTATTACCGTTGGACCTTAGTGAGTATCGAGTCGACTTCTCGTCACTACTTCTTCGAGATTAGGCGGGATACTCACTGGTTACGTACTTATGTATGTACTAATGATGTACTTTCTTTTTTTTCTTCTGTACTTGACAATACAGGTCCGGAGGTTGATACGTCTGATCATCAGTCCGGTGCTAGATACTGACCGGGGTTGGTTATACTTCTCGGTGAGCTGCTCTTCCTGGCGATCTCCTGGCAGCACCTTGGAGTTTCCTTTTGTATTTTCCCGTCTATTTCATTCAGACTAAGGGATTGTATATATTTATGTATTCTGGTGTATTCTGATAGTTGCCCGCGACACTCATGACACTAGTTCCTGGCACACACGTGCGTACATTTTTTTTTTGGGATTTTGGGCTGCATTTTGATACATGTGCTTACCTTTTGGTTCACGTATCAGATGGCTTTAACTTTTATGTCACATGTTATTATCATGTTAATAAATGTTTAAAATTGGTAAAAGATGGAATAATCAAGCACTTGGGAAGGATAACACTTGGTGTAATTTATGTTGGCTTTCCTAAACCCGCCGTTGGGAGTCATCACGACCCGTGTGGGAAATCGGGTCGTGACAACAATAGTAAGCTAACTAGAGTTAATTAACTGGAACTAAACCCAAGCAACTAACCCTTGTTGCCTAATGGTAATTACAGGATCTTTAAGGGGTACAATAGGTAATGTAGACTTAGGAAATCAGATTTTTAAGGGTAAAAGGGCCTTTTAATAAATAAGAATGTTCTAGAATAGGGGCAGTTGTCCCAAAGATAAGATTGACAGCTACCATTTGTACTATTTTCAGCCTTTTGGATTAAGAATATTCCAAAGGATATCTCATTCCCAAATATCCTATAAATAGACCCCCTCCTTTTAGTCTAAAAAGGAACGTTTTGGACAACCTGAAAAGAAAATCACTCTATTCTAGATGCTGAAACATATTTGAAAAATATAGAAAAATCATAATAGTTGCATTCATAAACAAAAATCAGAAATACATATTACTGAAAAAATTTGGTTTCATTCAAGAATCATCAAGGTTTTTGTGGTTGTTCTCATATTTGGTCCGTGGTAAGTAGTCTAATTTCGAATTTTCTTATCCAAATATTCGAGTTCTGGTTTGTTCATCCTATTGGTTGTTGCTGGGTTTTGGTAGTTCTGCTCTTGTTGCTGCTGAATCTTTCTCCTCTTTGCTGCTTTGCTGACTTCTTGGCCTTTATTTGGTCATGATTTTTCTTAAATTCTTCTCTTTAAAAGGTATGTAACAATGAACTTCAAACAAAGTTATAAAATTCAGAATTTTTGCTGAAATGTTTGATTCATGTTCTGTTTTTGAGATTATGTAAAGTTGAATCTTCTTCTCCTTTATTCTTAGTATAAAAATCTGAAATAAGACTGTTAGTGTGCTGATAAAGGAATCTGAAGGAATATTGTATATGAACTATCTGAACTATTCTGTTTTAGCTTTTGTTTAAATTCTGTTGGTTTCAGAACTTATTAAGTTTTGTATGGTGTTGTTTTGTGTCTGCCTCAGTTTTACTGAAATAATTAGCACTAGGGTAGATGAGTTTTACCTTCCAATGGTCAAATTCACCCTACAGTAGTGCCTAAACAGTAGCATGTCCTTGAAATTACCTATGCTAGGGTATAAAATAAGTAGTCAAAAGGCCTCCTAGAGTAAGGAATATGAATCTCTTAAAATGATCAGATGTTGTCTCTATAAAATCCTAAAAAGTCAAAATTATGGTATAATTGTTAAGAGGAATAAAAGATGATATCTATGGAGCCGAATCTGACCCTTTTTATGGACAGATTTAGTCCATAAAAGTTCTGAATATGCTTTGTTCTTCTAAGAGCGTCATTAAGGATTGAGTCTAACCTCCTTCATGATTAGATTCATCTTTTGACAATACTCGAAGGTATATCCTAACACTGTCCAAATAGTAAAGTGTTGGACTTATAATCTTAGATTAATGATAAAAGGTGCTCTTATTTGTGTTCCTTGTTCATTGAAGAGACTCAGTGTCACAACTCCTTTTTACTAACGGTAAGGTTGGATAAGGGAGTTTTTCCAATTTAAGTGACATAATCGATTTTGAGATTATTTATTAATTTCAGAGTCACCACCCGGATTTTTGACGATGCTCCGGGACACCGTTTTGTTTGAAAAATCCGAAACCAAGGAAAATTTGACTCTGTTTTAATTTTGTCTACGACCAGAAAACCGAGTAAGGAATTCTGTTAACTCGGGAGAAGGTGTTAGGCACTCCCGACTTCCGTGGTTCTAGCACGGTCGCTTAACTATTTATATTTGGCCTAATTATCTAATTATTTACGTATTTTAAACCTGTTGTGCTTTTTAGCCTTTTTCACTTTTTAGCCGCTTTTATGGATTTATCTTGAAACAAGTTAGGATGGCGTGCACTTGTTTGTTTTTGGACACATTATAACTGTGCCACATGAAATGCACCCGCAATTGCAACATGTGATTTTTATTATAATTTGAAGTTGAAGACAGGGACATGAGTTGCCGCACCCGAGGATAGATTACGTAGTCAAGACTATGGTCATGACAGTTTTAAAGTGCCTATGTGAGACGATGTTTTATTATTCCTTATGTTTTCTATTTGAAAGAGCATTTTAGTTTCAAAATCAATTAGTAAATTTATGGATTTATCTTGGACAAGTTACGATGGCGTACACTTGTTGTTTTTGAACACATGGCAATCACGTCACATGAAATGCACCCGTGGTTGCTATATTCGTTTTATTAGTTGTTTCGAGTGAGGGTCAGGGGGCATGAGTTGCCACTCCCGAGTGTAGTTTATGGTAATTTGATATAATTTTTTATTCTTTTCCAAATTTCAACCTAAAGATGTATTTGTCAACCTAAAGGATATGCGGAAGATTGTTTAAGCTTAAATTATAAAGGACACAAATCTTGGGCCATGGCCATATAGGGAGTTCACTAGTTTAGGAAATCCCAAATAATTCTTAATGATATTTACTTTTCAGTTTGATGAATAAATAGAAAATATGGTAATAAAAAAAAAACATGTTCATTCATACATACACTTAGGAGCATAACGCAACAGATTTTCGGGTTTTCCATTTTTAGGCAGCCTAAACAAAAATCTAAAATACTCATTAATTTTGAAATGGATTGGCAAGGAAAAATCATGCTACTTTTAGAACATTTTATAATTTTTAGCAAAAAAAAATAGATCAAACCACAGGCAGTCTTATTAATCATGAGAGAGTGATTCTTATCAATTGAAAACAAATTGATCTCATATTTCTAAAGGCCTAAAATTCACACATGTATACATTGATTTTTTGCAGATTTATAAGACACAAAATAGACTGAAGATAATCTACTGACTTTATGTCGAAACTCTAACTAAATTTTGAGACAACCATTTTTTTGAGATCCAGCAAAGTATTTTTTACAGATTTCGCATGCGTTCTTTGCCTAATGTCATTTTCAGAATAGATAGAATGTAAATTCTAATTTTAGGAAAAGAAAGCATGAATAAAACTGAAATTAATTGTACAGTCCAGTCCTTATTACAACTAAAAGTATATAAAAGAAAAAGTTGTAATTACGCTATGTGACGACCCAAAGGGTCATCACCTGTTTTCTCACCCATTTCGTACTTCTAAGGCCTTGGAAACCTCATTTAGGGTTGCCTCAATTTGCGTGCACAGTCCGGGCGCATAGCTGGAAAGCTTAAATATGAAATTCTATGAAAATGTTAATTTTGATATTAAAATGAATAAATTTGACTTCGGTCAACATCTTGGGTAAAAGGACCCGGACCCGTGATTTGACGGTCCCGGATGGTCCGTAGGAAAATATCGGACTTGGGCGTATGCCCGGAATCGAATTCCGAGGTCCTTAGCCCGAGAAATGAATTTTTGAGTAAACTTGTTTTTCTGAAATTTATAAAGAAAAGTAAAATGGAATCTGATTAGAAAGTGACAGTATCGGGCCCGTATTTTGGTTCTGGCGCCCGTACAGGTCTTATATATGGTTTAAGCACTTTCTGTAAAGTTTGGTTGAAAACAGATTTCGTTTGACGTGTTTCGGACTTAAAAATGGAAAATTTGATGTTTTATGAAATTTGATAGAATTCATGGATTTTGAGGCTTAATTCGATGTATATGATGTTATTTTGACGATTTGATCGCACGGATAAGTTCATAGGATGTTTTTGAGGTAGTATGTATATTTGGTTTGGAGCCTGAGGGCTCGGGTGAGTTTTGGATAGGCCATGGATTGCATTTTTTAACTTGGAATTTGCTGGTGTAACTGATCTGCAAGCTTCGCATTTGCGAAGCCAGCATCGCAAATGCGAGCTATTCATCGCAAATGCAAAGGTTACCTTGTAGGCCAGGGATCACAAATGCAACCATGTAGTTCGCAAATGCGAGTACGGGACCTTCGCAAATGCGACATTTCTGGTCGCAAATGCGAAGTCCCTCTTTTTTCTCGTGTTCGCAAATGCGAACTATACTTTGCAATTACCATGTCAGGGGTATTCGCAATTGCGAACCCCTGTTCACAATTCCCATGCCAACCAGTAACCTGGGTGAAATTGGGTGTTTTGGGTAGAACTGAGGTTTTTTCTAAAATTGGGGTTTGAGTGGGTGATTGACCTCTGATTTGAGAGATTTTTAAATGGCTAGACTCGTGAGAGTATGAGGGTTCTGAAAATGTAAAATTTATCTGACTCCGAGATGCTGGATTGAGGGGCATTTTGGTCATTTTACCTAATTTTGCGTCGTAACTTTGAATTAAATAGTAAAATCAGTTGTTTGAGATGTTATTTACAATATAAATTTATTTGAATAGATTTGGGCCATTTGAAGTCGGATACTTGTGGCAAACGTGTGGTTTCGAGTTGATTTTTGAGCCGGTTCAAGGTAAGTATTTGGTCTAACCTTAGCTTGAGGGAATAGGAGTTGAGTCTTATTTGCTACTGTCTAATTGTCAAGTATAATGTATAGGCATGGTGACGAGTATCTATACATTGGTGTCTAGCATGACCGTGAGTTCTTATATTGTGAATATTCTGATTTTGTTGTAACTTCCATGTTTAATTGATGATTTCTATATGTTGTAAAGAGCGTGTGAAGGGATTTGTGATCTTTAAACTCATTGTAGCACGAATGGTGAAGATATATGAAATAATTGAATCCTTTGGAGCATTGGCTCAAATTGTAGCACGAATGGTGAAGATATATGAAATAATTTAATGCTTTGGAGCATTGACTCAAATTGTAGCACGAATGGTGAAGATATATGAAATAATTGAATCCTTTGGAGCATTGACTCAAATGGTAGCACGAATGGTGAAGATATATGAGATAATTGAATCCTTTGGAGCATTTGCTCAATTAATAGGGTAAATTATGAAATGAAAGTGAAAGAAAGAGAGAGAGTTACTAAAATATACCCTTGACGGGTCATTGTTGCTTTTGATATTGTCTCCCTTACTGGAATGTTGAGATTACTGTTATTGTTCCTTTGCCAGGATTTTTGCCGGGTCATTGTTGATTTTGATATTGTCTCCCTTGTTGGGATGTTAAGATTACTGTTATTGTTCCCTTGCCAGGATTTAATTGTTTAATTGATGTTCCCTTGAGGGGATTTCAATTTCTATTCTGCTTACTCCCTTGCCCTTATTTGTGATTGTTGTTTGGGTGAGGAAGAGTGTTAAAGCACGAAGGGTGATGTCGTGCACTATTTTCTATTATGAGGAAGAGTGTTAAAGCACAAAGGGTGATGTCGTGCCATGATTCCTATTAAAAGAACGAAGGTTAATGCCGTGCCATGATTCATATTAAAAGCATGAAGGTTAATGTCGTGCCGATATAGTAAGGTAAAAGTACGAAGGGTGATGTCGTGCACCTATCTTAGTGAGAAAGAGAGTAAAGCACGAACGAAGGGTGATGTCGTGCACTGTTTTCTATTATGAGGAAGAGTGTTAAAGCACGAAGGGTGATGTCGTGCCATGATTCCTATTAAAAGCACGAAGGTTAATGTCGTGCCATGATTCATATTAAAAGCACGAAGGTTAATGTCGTGCCGATATAGTGAGGTAAAAGCACGAAGGGTGATGTCGTGCACCTGTCTTAGTGAGAATGAGGGTAAAGCACGAAGGGTAATGCCGTGCACTTGTTTTGGTGAGTATGAGAGTAAAACACGAAGGGTGATTCCGTGCACTTCTTTATACCCTGTTGTTATTCTAATACTAGTCGGTTACCTCGTTCTGTTACTCAAATAAGTGTTTTTTTCCCTTTTTTACCCTGGCATGTTCTTCCCGTTATTGTACTTAACTATTTACTTCCTGCCGTTATTTCTATTATATAATATTGAATTGTACAAGTGTTTATTGATTGTCGTGTCCCAGCCTCGTCACTACTTCGCCGAGGTTAGGCTCGGCACTAACTCAGTACATGGGGTTGGTTGTAGTGATGCTACACCCGTACTTCTTTATGTTGTGCAGATTATGCGGCCAGACCTGGAGGACATCGTTAGTGTGAGTGTCTTATAGCTTATCCTAGAGGCTTCAAGGTATACCTGCTGGCATTCGTGGGCCTTGGCGTCTCTCCCATCCCTATGCCTTCGTTTCTGTCTTGTTTTCCACTAGTTTCAGAGAGAGTCATGTATTTCCTTTAAGACTTTGTATTTAGCACAATTATAGACCGTTCGTGAGTTTGTGACTCCGGGTTTTGGGAATTTATGCGTCGTTGTATTATGTTGTCTTTACTTAGCCTTGAAACCATTTTTATCTTCGTTGTTAAGTTGTGAACTGCTTTAGCTTATTTGTTAAATTGATGTTATTGTGCTAGTTTAACTGTACACGTTGGCTTGTCAAGCGGGTTCAATGTTAGACGCCATCACGGCCCGATGGTGGTATTTTTGCAGTGTGAAAAATTGGTATCAGAGGACTAGGTTACTTAGGTCTCACAACTCATAGAAAACTTGGTAGAGTCCGAGGGATCGGTACAGAGACGTCTGTATTTATCCCCAGAGGCTACAAACTTAGGATGACTCCACATTTCTTTTCATCTCTGTCGTGCAATATGAATTCTGAGTACTGATTGAGTTTCTATTCTATTCTCTCACAGATGGCGAGGACGCGTTCTTCCCTTGGTTCTGCTCAGCAGCCCGACACTCATGCTACAGCTCCTACGAGGGGCTGAGGTTGAGAACGAGGTTGTGCTAGAGGCCGAGGCCAGGGCCGGGCTCAGCCTAGAGCAGCAGCCCCATTGGAGGACCCTCAGATTGTGTCTGACGAGAAGGTCCCAGTTCCGGTAGTCCCAGTTGGACCAGCTCAGGTCCCAGAGGGGTTCATAGCTACCCCACTACGTCAGGACGCTCTTGTCTGTCTAGTCGGACTAATGGAGAGTGTAGCACAGGTGGGTCTTCTTCCTACTGCACCAGCCATCTCTCGGGCTGGGGGAGGTGCCAAGACTCCTGCTACCCGCACACCAGAGAAACTAGCTCCCCAGTTCAATACTCCTGCACCTCAGGCAGTTGGAGAAGCTCAGCCGGGTTTTGTGGCACAAATAGTTGAGGGGGCATCCATGTCTGCCGATGCTTTGTGGAGGCTATATCGGTTCACCAAGCTATTTTCTACTACATTTACTGGTAAATCATCAGAGGACCCCCAGGATTTCTTGGACAGTTTCTATGAGGTCCTTCGGAACATTGGTATTGTGGAGTTCAATGGAGTTGATTTTTCTACATTTCGTCTTTCTGGTACCGCCAAGACTTGGTGGAAGGATTATTGCTTGACCAGGCCAGCTGGGTCTGCACCATTGACTTGGGCTAAGTTCTCCGAGTTGTTCATGGAAAAGTTTCTACCGCTAACTCAGAGGGAGGGTCTTCGGAGGCAGTTTGAGCGCCTCCTACAAGGATCTATGGCTGTTACACAGTATGAGACCAGGTTCATTACTTTGGTCCGACATGCTATCATGATACTCCCCACTGATCATGAGAGAGTGAGGAGGTTTATTGAGGGTCTAGCTCAGCCTATTAGACTCTAGATGGCTAGAGATACAGGAACTGATATTTCATTCCAGGAAGCGGCCAATGTGGCTAGGCATATTGAGATGTTTTTATCACAGGGCAGTGGTCAGGGGTCTTACAAGAGACCTCGCTATTCCGGTCAGTTCAGTGGTGCCTCATCTGGAGGCAGATATTCTTTCGGCAGAGGTCATCCTCTTAGGCCATTCCAGTCGGCCCTTCAGGTATCCCGCAGTGCACCATCAGTCCATGTCAGCGCACCGCCGCTTCAGAGCTTCCAGGGTGGTTATTCTGGTCGACAGGGTCAATTTCAGGGCCAACAGCTTCAGCACCAAGAAGCAGAGGGCTTGTTACTCTTGTGGTGATCCAGGGCACATTGTTAGGTATTGCCCCCGAGCTTCTGGTAGTTCTCAGCATCAGGGCTCTCTTACTATGATTCCTGCACCAGGTGCACCCCCACCCCCTCGACCAGCTAGAGGTGGAGGTCGAGGTGAGAGAGGTGGAGGTCAGACTCATAGAGGTGGAGGACAGCTCATGAGAGGTATAGGTCAGGAAGCAGTAGGTCGACCCAGGGATGATTAGATTGGAGGGGCTCAGCCCCGGTGCTATGCTTTTCCTGCCAGGTCTGATGTCGAGGCTTCTGATGCAGTTATTACAGGTATGGTTTCAGTTTGTAGTCGAGAGGCTTCAGTGTTATTTGATTCGGGCTCTACATTCTCCTATGTGTCTTCATATTTTTCCCCTTATTTGAGTATGCCTCGTGATTCCTTGAGTACTGATGTGCATATATCTACACCAGTGGGTGATTCTATAGTATTAGATCAAGTCTACCGTGCTTGCTCAGTAGACATTGGTGGTCTGGAGACTCAGGTTGATCTTTCCTTCTGGATATGGTCGACTTTGATGTTATATTGGGGATGGACTGGTTATCCCCATATCATGCTATCTTGGATTGCCATGCCAAGACTGTGACCTTAGCCTTACCAGATTTGCCATGTTTATAGTGGAGAGGGACTCCTGGTCATTCTACCTGCAGTGTTATTTCGTACGTGAAAGCTCGGCGTATGGTCGAGAAGGGGTGTTAGGCTTATTTGGCTTATGTGCGCGATTCCAGTGTTGAGGTTCCCTCTATTGATTCGGTACCCGTGGTTCATGAATTTCGTAAGGTCTTCCCTTCAGACTTGCCGGGGATGCCACCTGACAAGGACACTGATTTATACATTGATCTGGCTCCGGGCACCCAACCCAGTTCTATTCCGCCGTATCGCATGGCCCCGCCAGAGTTGAAAGAGTTGAAGGAACAGTTGCAGGATTTGCTTGGGAAGGGTTTCATTAGACCCATCATTTCGCCTTGGGGTGCGCAGGTGTTGTTGGTAAAGAAAAAGGATGGTTCGATGAGGATGTGCATTGATTACCGGCAACTGAACAAGGTTACAATCAAGAATAAGTATCTACTGCCGAGGATTGACGATTTGTTCGATCAGCTTCAGGGTGCCAAGGTATTTTCAAAGATAGACTTGAGATCTGGCTACCATCAGTTGAGGATTAGGGCATCCGATGTCCCTAAGACATCTTTACGCACTTGTTACGTTCATTACGAGTTTTTGGTCTTGTCGTTTGGGCTGACAAATACCCCAGCAACATTTATGAACTTGATGAACCGAGTGTTCAGGCCTTATTTGTACTCATTCGTGATAGTCTTCATTGATGAGGTATTGATATACTCCCGCAGTCAGGAGGAGCACGAGCAGCAACTCAGAGTGGTTCTTCAGACTTTGAAGGATGGTCAGTGCAAAGTTTTCGAAGTGTGAGTTCTGGTTGAGTTCAGTTGCATTCCTGGGTCATGTCGTATAGCAGAGGGTATTCAGGTTGACTCGAAGAAGATTGAGGCATTCAAGAACTGGCCTAGACCAGCATCAGCTATAGAGATTCGGAGTTTCTTGGGATTGGCAGGCTACTATCATCGGTTCGTCGATGGTTTCTCATCTATTGCAGCCCCGATGACCAGGTTGACCCAGAAGGGTGCCCATTTTAGATGGTCAGACTAGTGTGAGGCGAGCTATCAGAGGCTCAAGACAGCTCTAACTGCGGCACCGGTATTGGGTTTGCCCACAGGTTCAGGGCCTTATACAGTCTATTGCGATGCTTCCTATATTGGGCTTGGTGCAGTGTTGATGTAGGATGGCAAGGTCATTGCTTATGCTTCGAGGCAGCTGAAGATTCATGAGAAGAACTATCCAGTGCATGATTTGGAGTTGGCAGCCATTTTCCACGCATTGAAGATTTGGAGGCACTATCTGTATGGCGTGGCGTGTGAGGTGTTCATGGATCATAAGAGCCTTCAGTACTTGTTCAAGTAGAAGGAGTTGAATTTGGGGCAGAGGAGGTGGTAGGAGTTGTTGAAGGACTATGATATTACCATCTTATATCAGTCGGGGAAGGCCAATGTGGTGGCCGATGCTTTGAGTAGGAAGTCAGTTAGTTAGAGCAGTCTTGCTTTTATTCCGGTCTGTCACAGGCCGCTTGCATTGGATGTTCAGACTTTGGCCAATCGATTTGTGAGGTTGGATATTTCTGAGCCTCGTCGAGTGTTGGCTTGTACGGTCGCTCGTTCTTCATTATTGGAGCGTATCCGTGATCAACAATTTGATGATCCCCATTTGTGTGTCCTTAGAGACACGGTGCAGTGCGGAGGCGCCAAGCAGGTGACCTTAGATGATGATGGTGTTTTAAGATTACAGGGGCCAGTTTATGTGCCCAATGTTGATGGGATTCGAGAGTTGATATTAAAGGAGGCCCATAGTTCCACGTACTCTATTCATCTGGGCACCGTGAAGATGTATCAGGATTTGCGGCAACATTATTGGTGGCGTAGAATAAAGAAGGATATTGTGGCATATGTGGTCCGGTGATTAAATTGTCAACAGGTTAAGTATGAGCATCAGAGGCCTAGTGGTTTATTTCAGATGATGGAGCTTCCCAAGTGGAAGTGGGAGAGGATCACTATCGACTTCGTTACTGGACTTCCGTTGACCCGGAAGAAGCTCGTTGCAGTTTGGGTCATTGTTGATATGCTGACCAAGTCAGCACATTTCATTCCTGTGGTAGTCTCCTATTGATCCGAGAGATTAGCTGAGATCTATATCCGGGAGATTGTTCGCCTTCATGGTGTGCCGGTATCTATCATTTCGGACCGGGGCGCGCAGTTTACCTCGCATTTCTAGAGAGCAGTTCAGCGAGAGCTAGGCACCTAGGTGGAGTTGAGATAGCCTTTCATCCCCAAATGGAGGGGCAGTCCGAGCGGACTATTCAGATATTGGAGGATATGCTCCGAGCTTGTGTTATTGACTTTGGAGGATCATGGGATCATTTCTTGCCTTTAAAAGAGTTTTCCTACAACAACAGTTACTAGTCGAGTATCCAGATGGCTCCTTATGAGGATTTATATGGTAGGCGATATCGAACTCCAGTTGGATGGTTTGAGCGGGGAGAGGCTCAATTGTTGGGTACAGATTTGGTTCAGGAGGCCTTAGACAAGGTCATGATCATTCAGGATAGGCTTCGTGCAGCTCAGTCCAAGCAAAAGAGTTATGTAGATCGTAAGGTTTGGGATGTGGCTTTCATGGTTGGTGAGCGGGTATTGCTCCGAGTGTCTCCTATGAAAGGCATGATGAGATTTGGGAAGAAGGGAAAGCTTAGCCCTAGGTTCATTGGTCCTTTTGAGATTCTTGATCAAATGGGAGAGGTGGCTTATAGACTTGCATTGCCGCCTAGGTTATCAGTCGTACATCTAGTTTTTCGTGTGTCCATGCTTCTGAGGTATCACGACGATCCAGCCCATGTATTAGATTTCAGCACTGTCCAGTTGGACAAGGACTTATCTTATGAGAAGGAGCCGGTAGCTATTCTAGACCGGCAGGTTCGTCAGTTGAGATCTAAGAGTTTCCTTTATGTTCATGTTCAGTGGAGAGGTCAGCCTCATGAGGCATCGACCTGGGAGTCCGAGTCCGATATGTGGAGCCGTTATACTCATCTATTCCCCGACCTCTGGTACTCCCTTCTTCTGTCTGTTCGAGGACGAACGGTTGTTTTAGAGGTGGAGAATGTGACGTCCCGAAGGGTCATCACCTGTTTTCTCACCCATTCTATGCTTCTGAGGCCTTGGAAAGCTCATTTATGGTTGCCTCGATTTGCGTGTGCAGTCCGGGCACGTAGCTGGAAAGCTTAAATATGAAATTCTGTGAAAATACTAAGTTTTGATATTAAAATGAATAAATTTGACTTCGGTCAATATTTTGGGTAAACAGACCCGTACCCGGACCCGTGATTTGACGGTCCCGGAGGGTCCGTAGGAAAATATGGGACTTGGGCATATGCCCGGAATCGAATTCCGAGGTCCCAAGCCCGAGAAATGAATTTTTGAGTAAAACTGTTTTGCTGAAATTTATAAAGAAAAGTAAAATGAAATCTAATTAGAAAGTGATGGTATCGAGCACGTATTTTGGTTCCAATGCCCGGTACAGGTCTTATATATGGTTTAAGCACTTTTTGTAAAGTTTGGTTGAAAACGGATTTGGTTTGACGTGTTTCAGACTTAAAAATGGAAAATTTGATGTTTTATGAAATTTTCATATAATTCATGGATTTTAAAGCTTATTTCGATATATATGATGTTATTTTGGCGATTTGATCGCACGGATAAGTTCATGGGATGTTTTTGAGGTGGTGTGTATATTTGGTTTGAAGCCCCGAGGGCTCGGGTGAGTTTTTGATAGGCCACGGATTGCATTTTTGAACTTGGAATTTGCTGTTGTAACTGATCTGCAGGCTTCGCATTTGCGAAGCCAGCATAAAAGGTGCCCTTGCAGGCCAGGGATTGCAAATGCAACCATGTTGTTCGCATATGCGAGTATGGGACCTTCGCAAATGCGACATTTATGGTCGCAAATGTGAAGTCCCTCATTTTGCTCAGTGTTCGTAAATGCAAACTATACTTCGAAATTACCATGTCAGGGCAATTCGTAATTGCAAACCCTTGTTCGCAATTTCCATGCCAACCAGTAGCCTGCAATACACAAACACCAAATTTTGACTCCATTTTTCATATTTTCTCAAACTCAAACACTCTTAGGCGATTTTTTCAAGAACAAGACTTCATCAAAATCATTTATAAGTTGGTTTTTACTCAATTCTTTCAATCATTAACATTATTTAACATGTTTTCAACTTAAAATCAAAGATTTCCATGGGTGAAATTGGGTGTTTTGGGTAGAACTTAGGTTTTTTCTAAAATTGGGGTTCGAGTTGGTGATTTACCTCCGATTTGAGAGATTTTCATGGCTAGACTCGTGAGAGTACTAGGGTTCTGAAAATGTAAAATTTATCCGACTCCGAGATGCTGGCCTAAGGGGCATTTTGGGAATTTTACCTAATTTCGCGCCGTAACTTTGAATTAAATAGTAGAATCAGTTGCTTGAGATGTTATTTATGATATGAAATTTATTTGAATAGATTTGGGTCATTTGGAGTCGGATACTCGTGGCAAACGTGTGGTTTCGAGTTGATTTTTGAGCCGGTTCGAGGTA
Source organism: Nicotiana knightiana (assembly GCA_005239525.1). NCBI lineage: Eukaryota > Viridiplantae > Streptophyta > Magnoliopsida > Solanales > Solanaceae > Nicotiana > Nicotiana knightiana. The sequence goes on from ML385005.1 coordinate 33,579, forward strand.
AGTGTTTGATCTAACCTTAGCTTGAGGGAATAAGAGTTGAGTCTTATTTACTACTTTCTAATTGTCAATTACGATGTATAGGCATGGTGATGAGTATCTATGCATTGGTGTCTAGCATGACCGTGAGTCCTTATATTGCGAATATTCTGATTTTGTTGTAACTTCCATGTTTAATTGATGATTTGTATATGTTGTAAAGAGCGTGTGAAGTGAATTGTGATCTTTAAACTCCTTTAGAGCATTGGATCAAATTGTAGCACGAATGGTGAACATATATGAAATAATTGAATCCTTTGGAGCATTGGTTCTAATTGTAGCACGAATGGTGAAGATATATGAAATAATAATCCTTTGGAGCATTGACTCAAATGGTAACACGAATGGTGAAGATATATGAGATAATTGAATTCTTTGGAACATTGGCTCAAGTAATAGTGTAAATTATTAAATGAAAGTGAAAGAAAGAGAAAGAGTTACTAAAATATACCCTTGCCGGATCATTGTTGCTTTTGATATTGTCTCCCTTGCTGGGATGTTGAGATTACTGCTATTGTTCCCTTGCCGAGATTTTTGCCGGGTCATTGTTGCTTTTGATATTGTCTCCCTTTCTGGGATGTTGAGATTACTGTTATTGTTCCCTTGCCGGGATTTAATTTTTTAATTGATGTTCCCTTGCCGGGATTTCTATTTCTATTATGTTTCCCTTGCCCTTGTTTGTAATTATTTTTTGGGTGAGGAAGAGTGTTAAAGCACGAAGGGTGATGCCGTGCACTGTTTTCTATTGTGAGGAAGAGTGTTAAAGCACGAAGTGTGATGCCGTGCCATGATTCCTATTAAAAGCACGAAGGTTAATGCAGTGCCATGATTCATATTAAAAGAACAAAGGTTAATGTCGTGCCGATATAGTGAGGTAAAAGCACGAAGGGTGATGTCGTGCTCCTGTGTTAGTGAGAATGAGAGTAAAGCACGAAGGGTAATTCCGTGCACTTGTTTTGGTGAGTATGAGAGTAAATCACGAAGGGTGATGTCGTGCACTTGTTTATTCCTTGTTGTTATTCAGATACTAGTCGGTTACCTTGTTCTGTTGCTCAAATAAGTGTTTTTTTCCCTTTTGTACCCTTGCATTTTCTTCCCGTAATTGTACTTAACTGTTTACTTCCTACCGTTATTTCTGTTATATATTATTGAATTGTACAAGTGTTTATTGATTGTCGTGTCCCAACCTCGTCACTACTTCGCCAAGGTTAGGCTCGACACTTACTCAGTACATGGGGTCGGTTGTACTTATGCTACACCTGCACTTGTTTATGTTTTGCAGACGCGGCCGGACCCGGAGGACATCGTTAGTGGGAGTGTCTTCCAGCTTATCCTAGAGGCTTCAAGGTATATCCGCTGGCGTTCGTGGGCCTTGGTGTCTCTCACATCCCTATGCCTTCGTTTCTGTCTTGTTTTCCTCTAGTTTCAGTGGCAGTCATGTATTTCCTTTCAGACTTTGTATTTATCACTCTTATAGACCGTTCGTGAGTTTGTGACTCCGGGTTTTTGGAATTTATGTGTCGTTGTATTATGTTGTCATTACTTAGCCTTGAAACCATATTTATTTTTGTTCTTAAGTTGTGAACTATTTTAGCTTATTCTGTTAAATTGATGTTATTATGCTAGTTTAACTGTACATGTTGGCTTGTTTAGCGGGTTCAATGTTAGACGCCATCACGGCCCGATGGTGGGATTTTCGGGGCGTGACACGCTATTACATTGTTCTTAATTAAATATACAAATTCTAATAATAAGAAGAAAATAAAAGAACAATATTAGATGTTTCTCCTGTGAAAGCCAACAACTTTCATGCTTTTAGGATCTGTATTCCTCGGCTTTTAGTCCCAACTGGACCATACATAACTCATATGCACTGGCAAAGAATGAATCTGATCATTACAGAGATTAGATTCGACTCTTTACATGTTGCTCCCATAGAGACATAACATCTAAGCCGTCCAAACCAACATATATAAGCGTCTTATGGGGGTAAATTTGACCATTTAAAGGGTCAGATTCACTTCCCTTTAATGCTAACTAATGACTCTATTATGACATCGGGGATATAGAATTAATCACAGAAGCCTCTAAGAGATAATTCTACTGTTATAATCACACATAGATGAACAACCAGATTTTAACAAACAATTACGGATTCAGCAGAAATAAAGGCAACATGTTTTATGTATTTTTTCTTAGATTGAATCTGACTAGAAGGGAGAGTCTGATTCAAACCCAGAGATACAAATTTTCTTGACATTTCTAACAACCATACCAATACTTCAACCAGTATTTATTTGAACACTTTGGCTATTGTTGGCTCTTTAGAGAATGAATCAGACCATACAAGGGTTCAGAATCTTTACTCTACAGCCCTTCTTGACTACGTGTTGTATACCCTTTTAAAGGGTGAATTTCATCCATCTACACTACTGTTTTGTGCACTATTATGGGTGAATTTGACCATTGATGGGTCAAATTCATCCACCCTAGTGCTAATGCTATCATATCTAGAGACTTTCTTGTTGAATCTCTTTATTGACAAAAGAGACTCAATTGAAAGCACATTTTCTGCATACCTATAGAGAGAACCTAACCATAGAGGAGGTCAGGTTCTACACCATAGTGCAGCCCTTTGGGAAAGTAGAACTACGATTATCAACTACATTTATATGCCTTTAGCCTGAAATATACAAAATATTCCAGCAAAGAAATACCAACAGCAAAAGCAGTATTTATCACACTCACAGGTTCATTAACATGATAATAAGCATCTATACAGTCACATTTACATAAAGCAGAAGAAACAACCTCATTCATCAAGAACAACTAGTTTAAGCAGGGAGTAGAAGAAGAAAATTCCAGTCCAACATTTCATTAAGAACATATGAGTTAATACATACCTTTTAAGAGTAAAATAGCAAAAGGGACTTGACCAAATAAAGGTCAGATGCTAAAAACTAGAGATCAACATAGCAACTAACAGGCAAGTGAAACAAGAGCTTGACAAACCCAGAAAGTGAGAGCTTGAAAAACCAGAAATTAAAACAAGACCAGCAAGAAAACAAATTTCAACTGGATAAACTTTTAAAACCCAGAAAAACCAGTCAGCTACCACCCAAGTATAAGAATACCAAGACTGAGGAAAATCACATTTTCAGATATTTCTATACCTAATCGAGTGTTCTTTCAGTATAGGATTTCTACTGTGTTTGTGTATATGAAATTTTTGTATCTAGATTTTCAGCAGGGCCAAAAGGTTCAAAAAAGTGTCCAGAATATGTAAAAAGCAAGTCTATTTATAGGGAGCTCAAGGATGGGATATGTTTTGGCATATTCCTCATTCAAGAGCTGAAAATAGTACATGTACAGCTGTCAACCCTATCCTTTTGGGATAGCTGTACCTTCTAGAATATTCCAGCTCTTAATCCCCTTGTAAAAATATCTGATTTCCTAAACTGAGTTACCTAATGTACCCCTTGGAGTCCCTGAATTTACCATTGGATAATCAGGGGTACTCACTTGGGTTATTATTAACTCTAGTTAATTATCCTTAGATACGTTTCTTAGTTAAACTAGGACTGATAAGTATTATTAGCTAGATATTAGTTTAATTAAGACTAATCAAATTGATTCTTTTACTTAGGTTAGTTGACTTGTGTTAATTGATCAAACCTAGTTTATTATCTTAATTAGTACCTAGGACTTGGCTGATTATTCAAGGTGTCAATAGCCCAGGTTGGTATTATTAACAGGTGTCCTTTTTACAAACCGTTGTTAATTAGGTTAGACTTGAGGCATATGATTAACTAGTTTCTTAATCAATTAACTAATCAAAGAGAATTGTTCTTAAGAAACAGTGCATTCAAACGGCTATTGATGCGAGACTAAATTGCATAGTTTAACATGTGATATACCTTACATTTTATGCGCATTAATGATAAAATTACACTTGTTATGTGCTTAATGGAGTTTATTTCATGTGTAGGTGAAGTGGAGATGGAAACGGAGCTAAAAGGATGCAAATACGTCGAAAAATACGCGAAAGGAGACACCCGGGCGATACCCGGGCGACAGAGCAAAACAGCCTAACCCTACCTGGCATTAGCTAGGCGTTAGGGCTGAAACGCCAGCCCTACCCTGGCGTTAGGGCTGAAACGCCAGCCCTAGCCTGGCGTTAGCCAGGCCTTTGGGTCCAAACGCCAGGGTCCCCAGTTCGGCGAAAAACCGAGTTTTGACGGGTTTAAGTGTTTCCCAATTGAAATAGAAGTCTCCTACACGTTTAGGGTTTGTCCTAAACTTATAAATAGACTCCTAAAACACAACTA
>ML385008.1:999-18494 GCA_005239525.1 Nicotiana knightiana
ATGCACTGCCGAGGATCGAACGGCCCGTACCAAAAGTGCATCTCTCAATCTGCCGTGGCGTACGGCCCGTTCCCATAAGAGTGGGGGAAATCACACTCCGCTCGCGGAATGTAAATTGCGAAGCGGTCACATGCACACACATTATTCCTTTTTAAAAGAGAATACTTTTCAGTGAAACAATTTCTTACAAGTTTTTCTCAAATTTCCTAACTTCGGGGAAATAAGCAACATGTAACGTTAATTCATTAAGCATATAGCTCATATCAAGTAAAACACAAGGCATGATGTGGGCCTAACTACCCGGACATAATAGTAATAGTCGCTACGTACGGACTCTCGTCACTTTGTACGTACACAGTCCCCCCCCATCAAATTATCACATATAGCATTTAAATCACCTAGGGGGACAAAATCCCCCTTACAAGGTTAGAAAGGAGACTCACCTTGCGTCGAATTTACTCCCCGGACCGAGAACGCGCCCGAAACTCCGAACTCTACACCCGAGGACTCGAAACTAGCCAAATGTTATACAAATACATTAATTTACATCTAAAGCATGGAATTCTCCTATTATTTAGCCAAATTCACCATTCTTGAAGAAAATCTAAAATCCGACCCCGGGTCCGCATGCTCGGATTCCAATAATTCTCGAAGGAAACCCTCACCCAAAGCTTAAGGATCATTAATATACAATTTTGACTTGATTCCATAGAAAATTTACGGGTAAATTCCCAAATTATCGAAAGCCCTAGGTTACTACCCCATTCTTGATTTTCCACAAATTATGTGATTAAACTTAACTAGGAATTCATGCATGAGGCTAATATTAGAGTAGAATTTACTTACCTTCAATAACCAAGTCGTGTTCCCCTCTAATATGGTGGAAATCGCCCCAAGGAAGAAGAAGAACAACAAAAATGAATTAAACCCGTGTATAAAAACACACTGTCTGAATAGTGTTTTCGCACCTGCGGCTCGAGGACCGCACCTGCGGTCTTGCACCTGCGAGCAAAGGCTCGCACCTGCGGAAATGGACTGGGGAGCCTGGGCCCGCACCTGCGGAGTGGAGTCCGCACCTGCGGGTCCGCTCCTGCGGAACTTTGTCTACACCTGCGAGAATTAGCCAGACCACTAGGGGTCGCACCTGCGAGGTTGGGACCACAGAAGCGGTCCCGCGCCTGTGACTGGTCAACCGCACCTGCGTTCACACCAGAACAGGTGCTCCAGCAGCTATTTCAGCTTGTTTTTGGCCTCGTGTGGTGTCCGGGAGGCACCTGGGCCCACCCGAGCCCCCGTCCAAATATACCAACAAGTCCCAAATCATAATACAGAATCGCTCAAGCCTTCGGAACACCCAAAACAACGCTAAAACTCAAAATCACACCTCAAAACCCCAAGAACCAAACTTAGGAACTTTATGTTTTCTAGACTTTGCTAACAACACGCCGAACTGACCTATACTACTCGGAATGACACCAAATTTTGCAGGCAAGTCATAAATGACATAACAGAACTATTCTCGGTCTCAGAATTCCGTTCGGACCTCGATAACATAAAAACACGTCCAAAACCACAATAGGAACTTAAGGAACTTCTTATTTCAATATTGGGCGCCGAAATGCTCCCAGGTCATCAGAAACCCATTCCGGGCATACGCCCAGGTCTAAAATCATCACACGAAGCTACCGGAACCAACGAAACTCGATTCTGAGGTCGTTTACCCAAAATGTTGACCGAAGTCAAACTTGGCCTTAAAGGCCAACCTTAAGGAACCAATTGTTCCTATAGCTCTCTAAACATCTCCGAATCCCGGACCACCAGTCCCCGCAATTCATAAATCATAAAAAGACGCTATGGGAATTTTCATTTAGGGGAACGGGGTCTGATAATTCAAAACAACCAGTCGGGTCGTTACAACTTGACTTGAAGAAGCTTTTTCAATTGCTAATTCTGCCGCAACCATCCTTGCTTGTTGTTCTAAAGCACACTTTTCTTCAGCCAAAACTTCCTTCACCAATTGAAGACCCCCGTATTGTTCCTTCCAGTTGTCCACTTCAGTACAATAATCATTGACTTGCTGCTCAGTATGAACAATCCTTTTCATAAGCTCCATGCCTATCGAATTGATCTATAATGGAAAGGAAAGAGGTTATGGTTAAATAAAAGTAAATGACCACGAGGAAAATAAAGGAAAAATCTAAGGCTTGAACCTTCAAATATGAATGAACAATATCATTCATCCACGTCAAGGAACTGTGGCTCTCCTGCTTTGACTTCTCAACTAGGCCAAGCAAAGGTTTCAACCATACGTCGGCTTGACCAGATTTTGTTAGCAGATTACAACCCTTAGGGACTTCAATGGTAACCTTTTTCATTACTCTATTGCTATTAGAAGAACCAACTTCTACCTTGGAAGTAGTAGCAACAGGAATGGTTAAGGAAGTGAAAGCAGTCACGGGGGGAGCAGTAGAAGCAACAACAGGTACGGTAGTTTAGCAATGAATGGGGACTAACACTAGAAAAAAAGCAAGGGGCAATTCTTCAGAAACAGGACCAAAATCTTCACTATCAAAACCAGGGGAAAATAACTGATCAGTAGAATCATGAAGAGGAGCATTCATCTATTCATCAGAAATAACCAACGTATCACTTTCGGGCTCATCTAAAGGCTTAGAAAGTACTGAACTTGGAGGAGGGGTGGCTTCATCATCTGAAATAATGCACCTCCTAACCCAAGTCCTGCGCACTACAGAACCTTCTTCCTGTTCCTCTTCACCTTCAGAGCCACGAGCTCCGTCTACTTTCCTTTTCGATGAAGAGAACAAAATCCTTTCTTGAGAAAAAGACATAGAAAGTCTTGAAGAAGTAATAGACACAGGACTGACACCTCGAATGGTAAATCCTAGCAAAAGAGGAAAGTTAGGAACTCCTGAATTAACACAAAGAGAAGGGAGAAAATAAAAAAAGAAGGGTACCATGTGTTTTGATTTTCCATCCAAACCTATGAGAAAGGTATTTCCAAGACCTTCCCTCCATGGGAGAACCTGACAATAAATTTTCTACCCAAGCACGAAAGTTAGGGATCTTCTAAAAAACTTCCATGGTTACTAAAAAAAGTAGCCACCAGATTATAAGTTTTTCTTTTTTCAAGAAAGAAGAAGAAAGATATAAAAAACTTACGTGCAAAATTCCACTTTTCTGGAAAGGGCATATTCTCTTCACCCACCAAAGCACTTGTGGGAGAAACAATGAAGCGGGTATACCAGCTACGGTCTCTATCATCCTTAGGGCTAACCAATACCCTTTTGCTTTTGGCCACGAGAGTAAAGACCCCTTCACGGAATAATTTAGGGGAGTAACGATGAAGCAAGTGATGAAAAGTGAAAGGAAAGAAATCCAAGTTGGATAAATATGGACGACATACAACAACCCTCCAGACAATAGGACCAACTTGTCCTAGGAAAACATTAAAGAAACAACAAGATTCTATAATTACTGGGTCAATAGGTGGTCTAAAACCTTAGGTGAAAGTAAATGTGTTAACAAAGGAATAACCAGTCTGATACAAAGTTATCCTTTGGTTTGAACCGGGAACTAAAACTGGAAAATCATATTTCCAGTAGCATTCTCTTCGAACAAGAGAAATCAACCCAGTAGTAATCTGGGAAGGATAAAGATCGAGACAATTACGGGAGGCTAAAGAAGAAACTTGGTTCCTAATCGTTTCACGATCAGATGAGAAAGAAAATTCTTGCGGAATGATTTCATCAACCATTGGTTACGCGTGGGTTCAACTCGATTCCCTATTTCTAGAAGAAGATCTAGGGGTTAAAGAAGACCTAGTTCTGGAAGAAGAAGGGGTAGTAGTGTTGGTTTGAGAAGAAGAACCACGAATGGATAAAGATCCTAAACTATACAGTCTACCACCTCTTCTACTCCTAACAAGAGAAGATGAAGGATGAAGTTCATCAACAATTACTACTTTGTGAGGATCAGGATTTGATGAAGACATGGTTGTCTAAGGAATTAACAGAGCAATATGTGCTGAAGAACAAGGACGAGTGAAGAAGAAGAACACTATAGGATGAAGGTTTTGTGAAACTGAAGGCATATGAGGTATTTATAAGAAGAAGTGACCATCGTATGAAGTAGGTCATGATGAAACGTCATAATGGAACCATCACTTTGTGACTGACGCAGCCGCAGAAAAGCCCTAAAACATGCTGAGGAACTGCAGATCCAATCATCGAAAGCCACATGGCATATGCATTAAATTGAAGTGACATACCACGCGTGGTTCTAAAGAAAACACAATGATGCTTGGGAAACAGCGGCAAAGAAATCCCGCCATATATACAAACCACTTCTCAAATATTTAACTGTAGAATATTCGGTAAGTGGGGGGGACTATCTGTATTGGTAGAAAATAAGTGATACATGTGGAATTATATTTAGATGACAGAGCCTGATATGTGGAACAATGAGGAAATGACAACTGGAATATTATGATTAAAAGGTAACGAGTTACAAAATGTATGAGTCAATCACTTACGAGATAAGAGGGAACCTATATTCGAACCTAAAATAGTCAATGAAGAGGCACATGCAGAATGAAACGAGACAGTAAAAATGGAAGTGTAGCGACCCGACCGGTCGTTTTACTTGTTAGAACCCTTTTCCCTAAATGAGGATTTTCATACTTGCTTTTACTGAATTATGACTTGCGGGGATGGTTGGTTCGGATTTGGAAGAGTTTGGGTTGAAACTGGAACACTTGGTTCCTTAAGGTTAGCTTAAAAGGCCAAGTTTGACTTCGGTCAACATTTTGAGTGAACGACCTTGAAATCGGGATTTGACGGTTTCAACAGGTTCGTATGATGATTCCACACTTGGGCGTATGCTCGGATCGGATTTTGGATGACCCGGGAGAGTTTCGATGCCTAATAGTGAAATTTGGTTCTTGAGGGTTTTAGAATTCTATAAATTTGGTTTGGAACACGTTTTGGTGATATCGAGGTCCAAACGGAATTCCAATATCGGGAATAGTTCCGTAATATTATTTAAGACTTGCACACAAAATTTGGTATCTTTCCGAGTAGTTTAAGTATGTTTCGGCGCATTGGAAGTGAAATGAAGAACTTGAAGTTCTTAAATTTGATTTATTGGTTTTGGGTTGTGATTCTTAGTTTTAATGTTGTTTCAGGAGTTCCGAGAGTGCGAGCGAGTCCGTTTTATGATTCTAAACTTGTTGGCATGTTTGGACGGGGCCTCGAGGGCCCCAGATACCATTCGAACGTCGTGCGAGTTGAGTTTGAAGCTCAAAAGAGCTGTTGGTGCACCAATTCTGGTGTGACCGCACCTGCGGTTTGTCAGTCGTAGGTGCAAGCTCGCATGTGCGGTTGGAGCCTCACAGATGCGGCCCAAGGAGAGGAGCCCAGGTTCCGCAGATGCGGATCTTTTTACGCAGAAGCGGACCATAGAAGCGGGTATCCGTCCGTAAGTGCGGCCCAAGCCGGCCCAACCCAACTCCGCAGAAGCGGACCCTCACCCGCAGAAGCGGGACTGCAGGTACGGTCCATGCACCGCAGGTGCAAAAATAGTTGTGGCAGTGAGTTCATTTAATATGGGACTCAAGCCATTTTCACTCATTTTCTCTTACTCTTTGGAATATATTTGGAGCATTTTGAGAGGTATTTCCACCTGGCTTTTGGAGGTAAGTAATCTATACCTATTGTGAGTTCAATACATAAATTTTGGGAAGATTCCAACATGAAAATTGGTAGAAATCATGGGTTAGATGGAAAACCTAGGGTTTGACAAGAATGAGATTTTTACCACGAAATTGACCGTGAAACGTAGTGATAATCATATATTTATGTTCCCTAGGTTATGGGTAACAACTTCCTTTGAAAATTTCTGGAATCCGAGCATGTGGGCCCGGGGGATGAATTTTAGGAATCTTGCAAATTAGGTTGGGTAATCACTTAAATGGTGGGATTATGAACTTTTGAGCACAGATTGATTAGTTTATATAATGTTTGACTAGCTTCGAGTTGTTGGGCGTCAAATTTGGAGGTTTGAGCGCGTTCTTGAATTTGGGGAGTAGGATTTGCTACGAGGTAATTCTCCTTTCTAACCTTGTGAGAGAGAAATTTTCCCATAGGTGAATTTGATTAAAAATGTGAGTATTTGTGGGGGCTATGTACGCACGAAGTGACGAGAGTCCGTACGTAGCTACTATTTCTGTTATGTCCGGGTAGCTTAGGTTTACACCATGCTTTGTGAACACCGTTATTTGATGATACTTGCTATTTGTAATGAATGTAATTAAGTTGAGAACTTCTAAGGATTTAAAGCTTACAATGAATTGCCTTTTTCTTTTAAAGAAGGAATTTGATTTAAATTATTAAATTTATATTTGACCGCACCGCATGAATGATTCACGAGCGGGGTGAATAGATGCATCTATGGTTCGCACCATTCGACCCTCTGGCAGTGCACATTTTATTATTATGTTGGATCAGGCCGTATGACCTCGGCATGACTTGCGCATGTTACTTATCTGGAACTTGTACTGCTATACATGCCTTGAAATAAAAATTGTTAAACGATAAGATGGAAATTTACATTTTAATTATGAAGATAGAACTTATCACTTCCCGATATTTATTGTCGGATTTATTCATGATATTCCTGTTTAGCCTAACATTTTGATCATGTTATTATTGACCCTAGTGAGTATCAAGTCGACCCCTCATCACTACTTCTTCGAGGTTAGACTGGATACTTACTGGGTACATATTGTTTATGTACTCATACTATACTTCTGTACTTAATTGTTCAGGATCTGAGGCTGGTGCATCTAGTTACCCACCCGACGTGCATCCTTGATATCCGTTCGAGACTTCATGGTGATCTGCCACCCTTCGAGCCGTACAGCTGCGTTGCCGGAGTTTCTCTTTTGTCGTACTTGTCTATACTATCTCAGACAGTAGGATAGTTATATTATTGCTGTACATTCTACTAGTTTCCCTCGTACTTGTGACACTAGATCCTGGCACACACATTAGTAAACTATTATTTTTGGTTTGTATAATTATTTTATGAGTCCCTCTAGTGGTTCTTGGATTGGTCACTTGGTAAATCTATTATTTATTAACTGTTTTAAAAATGAAACTAAAGCTAGCTGTTGGCTTTGTTTAACTAAAATGGGAATTTTCTAGTTGATTAATGTTGGCTTGCCTAACAATGGTATTGGGCACCATCACAGCCTAATTTGGGTCGTGACAACATGGTATCAGAGCACTAGGTTCACGTAGGTCTCACAAGTGATGGGCAGGTCTAATAAGTCTCGCGGATCGGTGTGGAGACGTCCATAATTATCCTCGAGAGGCTATAGGATGTTAGAAAATTTCTCTTTATTCATCTATTATTGTGAAATTGATGATATACTAAGTTCTTCCTTCTATTCTCTCACAGATGGTGAGAACACGCGCAACAGACGTTCCTAACCCGGGAGGAGCTGCTCCCCCCGTTGTTGGAGGCCGAGGTCGAGGTCGGGGGAGGGCACCGACCCAAGGTAGGGGACGAGGGTGTCCCAGAGTTTCTCCAGTGGAACCACCAGTGGATCCAGTGGAGGATCTCATAGTCGAGGAGCAGGGCGAGGTGCCCGCAGCAGAGGAAGCCCCGGTAGATTTCATGATAGCACCGGGCTTCCAAGAGGTCTTGGGCCATATGCTGCGGTTCATGGATTCTATGACCCAGACTAGTTTATTTCCAGCAGACCCAACCACATCTCAGACGGGAGGGTAAGGGTGGCTAACGGGCCGGGTCAGGGCCAAACGGGCCAAGTAGGCCAGGCTAAGCGGGTCTGGGCTATGCAGGCCTGGGTTATGCGGGCCCGGGCTAAACAGTCCCGGGCCAAACGGGCTATATGTGTGGAACCGGCCCCCTACGTGCCTAAGCCCACATGGGCCCGGGCTAAGAGGGCCGGGCCCGCGGGCCAAACGGACCTAAACGGGTCCGGGCTATTTTTTTTTATGTAAGGCAATTTCTTGTAAATCTTGTATAAGTGTCTTATATAAGTGTTATTCTAGAGTTACAAAATTTTTGTTATGTAATTATATTATATTATCTAAGATAATTTAATGTAAATTATATTATATAACTATTAGATATGTATTGTAATTCAAGTGCAAACACAAATATTCAAGGAAATGCCTTATAAATTTTATTAATAACGACATTTAAAAAAATGGCAATATCTTTCTTAGTCTTCCTCCCCCCAATTGAATGAGCAAAGATAAGGTACTAATACCACCATTAAAAAGGAAAAATACTAATCAAGATGTGCCAAAATATAAGTTACATATTAATCAACATAGTATCCCTAACAAATTTCATAAATCCTTCAAGGTTGGGAGGAACTTCTGTTGGTGGTGACGGAAAAGAAGTTTGTTCATCACCGCTTCCGGGAGAAGCATTAGCAGCATCTTCCGCAAGTTCCGCTAGCATTTCTTCATAAGCTTCGTCTATATCTGGTTGTGATTCAGCAAGTCCAAAATTTCTTCTTTCCCAACGGATCCAATCTCTGAAGAGTACTGATTTTTCCAAGATCTCCCTCATAGACGCTCTATGATCACCGATTTGAAGTCTCGCTTGACTGAAAGCGCTCTCCGATGCCACTGTTGAAGCTTGAATACTTAAAATATCTCGAGCCATCCTTGAAAGAACCGGAAAGTGTTTTTCTTTGTCCTTCCACCACTCCAAAACATTGAAGGTGCCGTCTGGATTCTCTGATTCAAGTCCCTGCGACAAATAAACTTGAAGCTCATTTAGTTGTGAACTATCACCAATATTATCACCTTGAGAACCCCTAAACCCCGTCCAAGAACTAAGTGATTTTAGCCCCGCAGTTCTTTTAGGAACCTGCGAGCTAGACGAGGTAGGAGTTGGAATATTTGGTCTAGCATGATCTAATGCTACTTGATAAGCATTATAAATTGTTTGAGCATTTATTTTAATTGACTCTTTTTCATCTTTAAGTGTACCATATTCCTCAACTGAAAGAGGTAAAGCATTATAAATTTGACTATACCAATAGTGAGGACCTCCTAATTTCATGGTAGGGTTTAACATGGCTGCAATACCATAAATAGGGGGGATAGGGAAAAAATATTTTTTAAACTTAATTTCCATATCATCAATAGCATTTTGGTAAACTACCCCACCCTCTGAAAAATGAGTAAATAATTCTGCAAGTGCTGAAATATAAACTAAACAGTTAGAAATAGTAGTATAATATTGCCCAGACAATTCATTTGTAGCAACATGAAAATGTTCTAAAAAATCTAGAAGAATTTTAACATTAGCCCAATCTTGATTTGTAAGGTGACCATCATCATCATCATCATCATCACTAACACGGGCATTATACGTTGCCATTATTGGGTTTCTATATTCATATGCAACAACAAAACATTCATACAAGTAATTCCACCTAGTCGGACAAGGTTTAGGAACCTTTCTTTCTCTAAGGCCAAATTCATCACATTTTTTATAATATTCTCTAACTCTACTTCTACTCTTTGAATAAAAAAGCCAATGAAGAGCGAATTTAACCTTTAAAATTTCAGCATTTAAAGTTTTCAAACCATCACCGACGATTAAATGGTAAATATGACAAATACATCTAACATGGAAAATATTACTAAATGCAGGACTTAATGTAGTTGTAAGATAGCCTATAGCAGTAGTGTTATTAGAAGCATTATCCATTGAAACTGCCATTATTTTATCTTTAATGCAAAAATATCTACAAATATCATGAACTGTCTTAGCAATAAACTTACCTGTGTGACTTGAAGTAATTATTCTATAAGCAATAATGCGCTTTTGCATTATCCATTCCTCATCAACCCAATGAGTGGTAACAGTTAAATAATCACAGTCATTACCACTCTTACCAATATCAGTTGTAATAGAAATGCGATTACCAATATGAGTAAATAAATAGCGCAAATATTGTTCATATTCATGTTTATATTTATAAATATCAGACTTTACGGTTGTGCGAGGCCATCCTTTATAAGTAGGATTAAAAATTCTTCTAATATAATGGACAAAGTGAGGGTTAGAGGGAAAACTATATGGTAAGCACATAACAGTAACCATTTTTGCCAATTCTTCACGATCTTTATTTGGATCTTAATATAAAATGCCACCGGTAACAGTGTTAATTACCGGTTGAACTAGATTTGACCCGGTACTAGGGTTAACCTGAGTACCTACACTTGTCCCCTCTTGCTGAGCTTTCATTTGTTGAAATCTAATTTTAGCATCAGGGTGTTTCAATGTGTCTACTCAAACTACCCGCACCGCCACGGTGGTCATTAAATTTATGAGACATCAACAGCCCACAAGTTTTACACTTAGCCTTATTTTGATCTCTTAGTTGAGTAAAAAAATGCCAAACAAGAGACGTTTCGGCATGTTTAGCATGTTGTCTATTAAAAGTAGGGGTTACTACATGAGGGTCAGCCGGGGCATCATTTGGATTATTATCAGTTTGGTTAACAAGAGGACTAGTAGGTGTATCATCTAAATCGGGTTGATTTTCATCTAAATCATCATTTTCCTCATCATTTTCATCGATAGTTGGATTACCATAAAGAGCATTCATATATTCATCATTTAATTGTGAACCTGGTGTAAGATCATGTATAAACTGACTATCAGTAAATTGAAAACAAGGGTTATAACTATCAAGAATAATAGGTGAGGGAGGACGGGTAACAGATCTACGTCGGGGAGCCGGTGGAGGAGTAGTAGCTTGGCCACTAGATTCACCGACTTTAGATTTTCCCTTACCACTAAACATTTTTTTCAAAGAAAATGCCATATTAATTATAATTATACAAACTAAAACAAACAAAACTATAATATTAAAACTTATGAGTTGGAACGAGTTTACCGAATTGACGAACAACTTCTTGAAAATTGTATAATGTTGAAGACTTGAATACTTCAATTCACCAACTTCACAATTTTTCACAATTTGCAATAATAAAGTAAGAAATAGTAGAAGAAAATTAGAGAGAGATTGACGATTTTGTGAGTAAAAATGAAAGAATGAGGGGGTACTTATAGTTGAGAAAAGGAAAAATGTGTAATTATAAAAAGTTTGGTGTTAAAACAAAGTTTGTGAGCCAAATGGCTAATTTTTAAACATGCCAAACGGCTCTTTTGAGGCTCCAACAGCTAGATTTTAAAAATCTGGCCGTTGGCCATTTTTTTAAATTTTTTACCGTTGGGCTCGCTTGGCCCGGGCCTGGGCTAAATAGGCCCGGGCTCACGGGTCCAATCCTTAGAACCGCCCCCACGGGCCTAAAGCCCCCCAAGACCTGACCCCCCACGGCCAGCCCGTTTAGCCCGCTAGCCCGTATAGCCCGCGGGCCCGGGTCAGGCCCGACCCACCTGCCACCCTTACGGGAGGGGGAGCACAGACCCCTACTGCTAAGGCTCCTAGGCATGCAACTGCGGTATATCAGACTCTGGGTACATTACCCGCAGATGGGGCCCAGCCAGCTGCAGCAATTGTGCATGAGCCTAGACCAATTGCGGATGGTGAGCCGCAGAAGTTATTGGACAGGTGGACCAGATTACACCCCAGTCTTCGGAGGTGAGCGTCGTGAGGATGCCCAGGACTTCACTGATAGGTGTAGGGATAGACTGCACAATATGAGGATATTGGAGTCTCATGGGGTGGACTTCACTACTTTCCAGCTGGAGGGCACGACCCGTAGATGGTGGCAGTCTTATATTCTTTGCTTACCAGTGGGTTCTCCTCCCGTGACTTGGGGCCAGTTCACATAGATTTCTTGGATAGGTATATTCCACCCTCCAAGAAGGAAGAGTTGCGGTATCAGTTTGAGCAGCTTGAGCAGGGTCAGATGTCAGTGACCGACCATGAGGCGAGGTTTTCTGAGTTATCCCTCCATGCACTTATGATACTTCCTTCAGACGTAGAGAGAGTGCAGAGGTTTTTTGCGCGGTTGCATTCTGGTATTAGGGCCAATATGGCTCGAGAGTTTGAGATGGGGACTTCATATCAGCTGGTAGTGGAGATTGCTCGGGGGATTGAGGGCTACCGTCAGAAGGGTAGAGAGAAGATACAGCAGGACAAAAGGGCCCGTTTCTCTGGAGAGTTTAGAGGTGCCCCGGCGAGGGGCAGAGGTCAGTTTGGGAGGGGTCAGCCTAGCAGGCCCCCATATTCAGCAGCAACACCACCTCCTCTAGGTGCTCCGGTGAGGCCTTATTTCAGTGCGATGCCGGAGAGTTCTTACCGCCTGCCAGCTATTCAGAGTCCCTCCGGTGGGTATTCTAGTCATCAGGGTTCTTCTAGTGCTTATTTCAGTGCCATGCCAGAGAGTTCATACCGCCCACCAGCCATTCAGGGTCTTTCCAGTGGGTATTCAGGCCATCAGGGTCAGACTTCGGGACAACAGTTTATGGTACCGAGAGGGTGTTACGAGTGTGGAGATCCGGGTCACATGAAGTAGACTTTCCCCAAGCCTCGGGGAAAGGCAGTGTAGCAGGGTCAGCAGCCCATGATTTCAGCTCCACCAGCCGCGCCAGCTGTCCGACCGCCCAGAGGCAGAGGGCAAGCGGGTAGAGGTCGTCCTAGAGGTGGAGGCCAACCAGCCGGCGCTTCAGCTAGGTTCTATGCTTTTTCGGCCAGATCAGATGCAGTGGCCTCAGATACCGTGATCACATGTATTATTTCAGTATGCGGTAGGGATGCTTCAGTATTATTTGATCCAGGTTCTACCTATTCATATGTATCATCTCTGTTTTCTCATTTCCTAGATATTCCTCGTGAGTCTTTGGGTACTCATATTTATGTATCCACTCCTGTGGGCGATTCTATGGTTGTGGATCAGATCTATCAGTCCTGTGTGGTTACATTTTGTGGTTACGAGACTAGAGCAGACCTTCTGTTACTTGATATGACCGACTTCGAGGTCATCCTAGGCATGGACTGGTTATCTCCATATCACGCCATCCTTGATTGCCATGCCAAGACTGTTACCTTAGCTATGCCAGAGTTGCCTAGGTTGGCGAGGATGGGTTCATCTGTCAGTATATACAGTTGGGTTATCTCTTTCTTGAAGGCTCAACATTTGGTCGAGAAGGGGTTGCTTGGCTTACCTAGCCTATGTTTGGTACACTACCACAGAGTCTCCGAAGAATTATTCAGTGTTAGTAGTCCGGGAGTTCGCCGATGTGTTTCCTTCTGACTTTCCAGGCATGCCATCAGACCATGATATCGATTTCTGCATTGACTTGGCTCCAGGCACCCAGCCTAAATCTATTTCACCGTACCGTATGGCTCCGAAAGAATTGAAGGAGTTGAAGGAACAACTTGAGTAATTGCTAGCAAAGGGATTTGTCAGACCAAGTGTATCACCTTGGGGTGCACCAGTATTATTTTTGAAGAAGAAGGATGGGACTATGTGGATGTGCATTGATTACCACCAGTTGAACAAAGTTACCATTAAGAACAAGTACCCGTTGCCGCGTATCGATGATTTGCTCGACCAGTTGCAGGAGGATAGA
The DNA here is from genome assembly GCA_005239525.1 of Nicotiana knightiana. Classification (NCBI taxonomy): domain Eukaryota; kingdom Viridiplantae; phylum Streptophyta; class Magnoliopsida; order Solanales; family Solanaceae; genus Nicotiana; species Nicotiana knightiana. The sequence goes on from ML385008.1 coordinate 14,617, forward strand.
GTGATTTCTAAGATCGACTTGAGATCAAGATATCATCAGCTAAAGATTCGAGACTCAGATGTTCCGAAGACTGCCTTCCGTACCAGATATGGCCGTTACGAGTTTCTAGTGATGTCCTTCGGCTTGACCAATGCCCCAGCGACGTTTATGGACTTGATGAACATGGTGTTCTGGCCTTATATCGATTCCATTGTTATTGTATTCATTGATGACATCTTGATTTACTCACGTAGCCTGGGAGAGCACGAGCAGCATTTGAGAGTATTGCTCCAGACTTTGCGGGAACAGAAGTTGTATGCTAAGTTCTCCAAGTGTGAGTTTTGGTTAGATTTTGTAGCGTTCTTGGGGCATGTTGTATCAGGAAAGGGTGTTAAGGTGGATCCCTAGAAGATTGAGGCAGTTCAGAGTTGGCCTCGTCCTACTTTAGTGACTGAGATCAGGAGTTTCTTGGGGTTTCCAGGTTATTATCGCTGGTTTGTGGAGGGATTTTCATCCATTGCAGCACCTTTGGCTAGATTGACCTAGAAGGGTGCTCCGTTCCGATGGTCCGACGAGTGTGAGGCGAGCTTTTAGAAGCTTAAGATAGCTTTGAACACAACACTAGTTCTAGTGTTTCCTTCCGATTCAGAGATGTATACAGTTTATTGCGACGCTTTATGCGTTGGCTTGGGATGTGTATGATGCATGAGGGACGAGTTATTGCATATGCCTCACGTCAGCTGAAGATTCATGAGAAGAACTACCCTGTGCATGATTTGGAGTTGGCCGCGATTGTTCATGCTCTTAAGATATGGAGGCATTACTTATATGTGGTGTCTTGTGAGGTTTATACCGACCAGCGCAGTTTGCAGCACTTGTTCAAGCAAAGAGATATCAATTTGAGGCAGCGTAGATGGCTTGAGTTACTAAAGGATTATGACATCACCATTCTTTATCATCTGAGCAAGGCAAATGTGGCCGCGGATGCCTTAAGCAGGAAGGTAGAGAGTATGGGTAACTTGGCATTCATTTCAGCAGATGAGAGGCCACTAGATTTGGACATTCAGTCTTTGGCTAACAGACTTGTGAGGCTGGAAATTTCAGAGCCCAGCCGAGTTCTTGCATGCGTTGTTGCCTAGTCTTCACTATTGGGCAGATCAAGGCTCGACAGTTCGATGATCCACATTTGGTAGTTCTTAGAGAAACAGTACTACAGGGTGATGCCACAGAGGTTTCTATTGGTGAGGATGGTGTTCTGCGACTTCAAGGTCGCCTATGTGTTCCTAATGTTGATGGCTTGAGGGAGAGGATTCTAGAGGAGGCACACAGTTCACGACATTTTATTCATCCAGTTGCTACGAAGATGTATCGTGACCTGAGACCACATTATTGGTGGTGTCGGATGAATAAGGACATAGTTGAGATGTTACTAGGTGCTTAAATTGACAGCAGGTTAAGTATGAGCACCAGAGGCCAGGTGGTCTACTTCAACAGATGACTATACTTGAGTGTGAATGGGAGCACATTATTATGGACTTCGTAGTTGGGTTGCCACAGACTTTGTGGAAGTTTGATGCAGTTTGGGTCATTGTCCACATGTTGACCAAGTCGGCACACTTCATTCCAGTAGCCACTACTTACACTTCAGAGAGGTTGGCCCAGATTTACATTCAGGAGATTGTCCGGTTGCACGGTGTGCCTATTTCTATCATATCAGATAGAGGCCCTCAGTTTACTTCACATTTCTAGAGATCCGTACAGAGTGAGTTAGGGACCCGTGTAGAGCTCAGCACAATATTTCATCCACAGACCGACGGGCAGTCAGAGCGGACAGTTCAGATATTGGAGGACATGTTGAGAGCATGTGTGATTGACTTTGGGGGTCAGCGGGACCAGTTTTTGCCTTTGGCCGAGTTTGCGTTTAACAACAGTTACCAGTCCAGCATCGAGATGGCTCTATTTGAGGCCTTATATGGTCGGCGATGTCGTTCTCCCGTCAGGTGGTTTGAGCCCGGTGAGGCTAGCTGTATGGTACCGATTTGGTGAAAGATGCCTTGGAAAAGGTAAAGTTGATCCAGGAGTGACTTCGCACAGCACAGTCCAGACAAAAGAGTTACACGAATCAGATGGAGGGGGATGTATCATTTATGGTCGGCGAGAAGGTTTTCTTGAAAGCCTCTCCGATGAATGGTATTATGAGGTTCGGGAAGAAGGGCAAGTTGGGCCCCAGGTTTATAGGCCCATTTGAGGTGTTGAGACGAGTTGGGGAGGTTGCTTATGAGCTTGCCTTACCTCCCAACCTATCAGAATTCATCCGGTTGTTCATGTGTCTATGCTCCGGAGGTACCACGCCGACTTGTCACATATGTTGGACTTGAACACTATTCACCTAGATGAGATCTTGGGTTAGAAGGAGGAGCCAATTGCTATTGTTGATAGACATGATCGCCAGTTAAGGTCCAAGAGGATTTCCGTAGTGAAGGTCCAGTGGAGGGGCCAACCAGTCGAGGATGCGACTTGGGAGTCCGAGGAGGACATGCGGGATAGATATTCGCACTTATTTAGCACTCCAGGTATGATTCTAGACCCGTTCGAGGAAGAACGTTTGTTTAAGAGGTGGAGAATGTAAAGACCCGACCGGTCGTTTTACTTGTTAGAACCCCGTTCTCCCTAAATGATGCTTTTCATACTTGCTTTTATTGATTTATGACTTGCGGGGATGGTTGGTTCGGGATTTGGAAGAGTTTGGGTTGAAATCGGAACACTTGGTTCCTTAAGGTTGGATTAAAAGACCAAGTTTGACTTCGGTCAACATTTTGAGTAAACGACCTTGGAATCGGGATTTGACGATTCCAATAGGTTCGTATGATGATTTCGGACTTGGGCGAATGCTCGAATCGGATTTCGGATGACCCGGGAGCGTTTCGGCGCCAAATAAAGAAAGTTGTATCTTGAGGGTTTTAGAAGTTCTATAAATTTGGTTTGGAATGCGTTTTAGTGATATCGAGGTCCAAACGGAATTCCGAGACCGGAAATAGTTCCGTAATATCATTTAAGACTTGCACTCAAAATTTTATGTCTTTCCGAGTAGTTTAAGTACGTTTTGGCGCATTAGAAGTGAAATAAAGAACTTGAAGTTCTTAAGTTTGATTCATTGGTTTTGGGTTGTGATTCTTAGTTTTGATGTTGTTTCGGGCGTTCCGAGAGTTCGAGCGAGTACGTTTTATGATTCTAAACTTGTTGGCATGTTTGGACGGGGCCTCGGGGGCCCTAGATACCATTCGAACGTCGTGCGAGTTGAGTTTGAAGCTCAAAAGAGCTGCTGGTGTACCAGTTCTGGTGTGACCGCACCTGCGGTTTGTCAGCAGCAGGTGCGAGCTCGCAGGTGCGGTTGGAGCCTTGCAGATGCGGCCCAAGGAGAGGAGCCCAGGTTTCGCAAATGCGGCTCCTTTTATGCAGAAGCGGTATCCGTCAAAGCGGGTATCCGTCCACAGGTGCGACCCAAGACGGCCCAGCCCAACTCCGCAGAAGCGGGACCGCAGGTGCGAAAATCGATGGGGCAGTGAGTTCATTTAATATGGGACTCAAGCCATTTTCTCTCATTTTCTCTCTCTTTGGACAATATTGGAGCATAGGGAGAGGGACTTCCACCAGGATTTTGGAGGTAAGTAATCTCTACCTATTGTGAGTTCAATACATAAATTTTGGGAAGATTCCAACATGAAAATTGGTAGAAATCATGGATTAGATGAAAAATCTAGGGTTTGACAAGAATGAGATTTTTACCACGAAATTGACCATGAAACTTAGTGATAATCATATATTTATGTTCCCTAGGTTATGGGTAACAACTTCCTTTGAAAATTTCTGGAACCCGAGCTGTGGGCCCCGGGGGGGGG
>ML385008.1:27488-80631 GCA_005239525.1 Nicotiana knightiana
CTTGCCTAATTCTGTGTTGGGGACTTCCCCGTAGGTATTTTTATACTGATTTTGTTACGTGGACGCCGTGTACGTGAGGTGACGACTGCGTACACGGGTCATTGTTGCTAAAATCCTATTTTTACTTTCATGAAATCACTCATTTTCATCCCTATATTACTGTTTCCTGTCTTAACTGAGTAGTTAGCTTAAGAGTAAGCATGTCTACCTGTCCTTACTTGATTTCCTCTTATTTGCTACTAGTTGCACCATGCTTAGGTAGCTTTACTCTATTCTTGCCTGTTGTTTTCCTGGACTGTTTAATTAAACCGTATCCGACATACTTCTGCTTTGCATACTTAAATTGGGACTACGGACTGAGATTCGGGAGCTTTCCCCTGTACTGTATTTCATATTTAAATTGGGACTACGGACCGAGATCCGAGAGCTTTCTCCCTGTACTGAAATGCATATTTAAATTGAGACTACGGACGGAGATCCGGGAGCTTTCTCCTGTACTGCATAGCATAATTAAATTGGGACTACAGACTGAGATTCAGGAGCTTTCCCCGTGTACTGCATTGCACATTTACTGTTGAGATATATGTTGTGCTGAGCCGAGGGCTCTCTTTCTGTTATTAATTATTCCAGTTTCCATTAATCCTGTTTATCATTGCTTATCTATATTTCACTGTTTTAAATTGTATATTGACTTGTTTTAAAAACTCAGTAGGGCCTCAACCTGACCTCGTCACTACTTGACTTGGGTTAGGCTTGGCACTTACGGAGTACCGAATGTAGAGTACTCACGTGTCACGACCCAATTTCGGAGTCGTGATGGTGCCTGTCGTGGAACCAGGCAAGCCGCCCTTTTTATCTAAGCTAAATTCAATTTCCAGTAAGAATACGATTTTTAAACGAAATTATTGATAATACTAAGAGTCTGAAGTTTAAAAACAATTTTTGAAACAAAAATTTAAAATTTCCAACCCCGGATCCGGTGTCACACAGTCATGAGCTACTATAACATAAAGCAAAGAAAAGGAAAAATGGACAACATTGTCTCAAAATAAAGAACAACATGTAGAATAAGAAAGAGAAGACGAGGTCGCGATCGTCAGCTGCTACCTCGACAACTCCAATGAAAACTCTGACAACTGCTCAATATCCACTACCGGGTCCCGGTGTACCTGGATCTGCACACAAGGTGCAGGGGGTAACGTGAGTACACCAACTCAGAAGTAACGAACTCAAACTATGGGCTGAGAGGTAGTGACAGACAAAACCTCAGAAATCATAATAAATAATACACAGAAATAGACATGCTAACAGTTTATCAAAATGAGTAAATATGCCAAGTATGCCAGTATACTTTACATGCCATCATGAAAATATATGTATGAAACCAGTGTGGATATGCACATAGTGCTCACAACCCTCACACAGCAGCCCACTCAGTACCGTATATGGCTCTCAGGCCCAGGGAAAAGTCCATCCCGGAATGTACATAATCATTGGTGACGGTAATCACTCCGTACTGAGGGAAAAGGCCAATCCGGCCCCACGGAGAAAGTCCATCTCCGGAATACAACACTCGGACAAGATCCATGTCCAGGGGCGATCCATCCCTCACATAACATCCACTTCGGACACGATCCATGCCTAGGGAAGATCCATCCTTCACATAACATCAGCTTCGGACAAGATCCATCTCCAGGGAAGATCTATCCCTCATTATTAATGCGCTCACTGGGGTGTAAAGACTCCGGAGGGGCCCTAGTGGCCCAACCGCTATCAAGCCAACGAAGACATGATTTAAGTATCGCTGTGGTGTGCAGTCCGATCTCATAACTGTCTCAATAACAGGCTCTCGGCCTCACTCAGTCATTACTCTTCAGTCTCACTCACATGGATCACAGATGCATCCATCAACCCGAAACAATGATAAGTATGCATATAGTTAACAATACTGAGACTGATATATGAAGTGATATGCTATAACAGGACTGAGTATATGAAATCAAATAATCACAAAATGAGACAATAATATACGACCACTCGGGTCTCAGTATTTTTGGCGTGAAGCCTAGCATTTATACTTAACATGATTTCTAACAAGTTCACAATTACCACATTAACAGAAGCACAGATATCATCAGGGAATAATCACTAAGCGGTGCCATGGGATAAGCCAGGCCACAAATACTCGTTGCATGCCCGCCCGCCCGTCACTTGGCATGTGTGTCACCTCAATTATAGTCATAAATCAATTAGCTTAGGGTTTCGAACCCTCAAAACCAAGTTTGGAAACGTTACTTACCTCAAAACCGGCTAAAATACTATTCTGCAGTGCCCTTGCCTCTAAATTAAGCCCCTGAGTGCTCCAAATCTACCAAGTTCAGATTTTTATCATCAAATTATGCTTAAGGAATGAATTCCAATTGAAAAGTACCAAATTTAGCTCAAAACCCGAAATTAGCCAAAATCCGACCCATGGGCCAGCATCTCGGAACTCGACAAACTTTATACCAAAATGTTCTTCATCATATCACGAGTCCGTACATATAAAGAACGCTAAAATTGGAGTTCGTTTGACCCCTCAAATCGACTCCTAAAGGTCTCATAATCTCAAGCCCTAACTCTACCTTTTTCTACTGATTTTCATGAATTAAACATTGAGATTATGTTCCTTAATCACCTATAATCGAGTTTTAAGGTCCAAAATTCTTACCTCTATGAAGAACACTGATTTTCCCTCTTCAAAATCGCCTCAAAAGCTTCTTCCCGTTCAAAAATGGTGTTAAAATAGGTTATGGTCGCGGAAGGGTTTTATTTAACTGCCTAGGTTTTTAATATAATACCCTGTGCATTCGCACGCTCCCAGGCGTGTTCGCACAGGGTTTTCTCCACTCCCTCACGCGATCAGCACTATGCACGCGATCGCACAGTGCACCAACTACCCTTTCCCCCATGCGCCAAGACCATTGTGCGATCGCACCCCCTCTTACGCGATCGCACATCTTGCACTCCCTCTACTCCGCGATCGCAGCTCCTCAAGTGCGATAGCACAGAACAAATTCTGGGGCCTCACCAACAGACCTATGCGATCGCATATGTCACCCCGTGATCACATAGAGGAAGTTACGCCCTGCAACACAGCAGCAAAACATCAGATTTTTCAAGTCCGGAAGTGTCCGTTAACCACCCGAAATCAATCTCGAGCCCCTCGGGACCCCAACCAATTATACCAACACATCACATATGATCATTCAAACTTAGTTGCACCCTCGGGACACCAAAACTAACATCGAAACACCAAAATCACATCGGATTCAAGCCTAAGAACTTTGATATTTCTAAAAATCCACCAATGATGCCGAAACTATCCAAAACAACTCCGATTGACCTGAAATTTTGCAGACATATCCAAAATGATATTACAAACCTGTTCCAGCTTCCGGAATTCCATTCCGACCCCGATAGCGTATTTTCCACTGCCGACCGGAAATCACCAAAAACTAACTTTCGCCAATTCAAGCCTAATTCTACACCGGACATCACAAAAATATTCTGAACACACTCCTAAGTCCCAAATCACCTAACGAAGCTATTCGAGCTATAAAATCCGCATTCCGAGGTCATTTACCCATTAGTCAACTCTCAGTTGACTTTTCCAACTCTAAGGCTATTTTTAAAGTCCCAATGACTAAATTCTCATTATAATTATTCCGATTCCGAGCCTACCAACTCTAACACATCAAGAACGATTTAACCAAGCTATGATGAGGCAATAACAGTAAATATAAATGCAAATTCTACGTAACGACCGACCGGGTCGTTACATCACGCCCTTTCCTGCGCATGTTTTCCCCATGTGCAGATCCAGTTACCAGCACCCAGTATTGTGGCTAGGAGTCGTTCTAGCAGTTGCAAGGAGACCGCGAGGTAATTCTGCCGCGTCCGAAGAATCCCACGAGTTCCCTTCTACTCTAGTATAGGCATAGAAGACTTACTTATTTTTTCACTGTTTCATTGTATAGAGCTACATTTAGTACAGAGCTTGTGACTATAGTGACATTCCGGGTTTTGGGAAGCGAAAATGTATATGCTGACCAACTATGTTATATCTACTTGAGTTCTTTTCTGTCTTTATTTTATTGATTCTATCATTTTTCGCAAATTTTAGGCTGACCTACCCGTAGAGACTAGGTGCCGTCACGATACCTTTCAGAGGGCAAAATGGGTCGTGACACCACTTGTTACCTTGCGTACACAGCTTTAACATCACAAGATAGCACAATTAACTCAGTTCCTGAGGGGTAGTTTCCCTCACACAAAGTTAGGCAAGACACTTACCTCAATTCGAACAAATCAATACTCAAATTAGCTTTTCCTTTACAAATTCACCTCCGCTCGGCTCAATCTAGCCAAAGACGACTTAAATAGATCAAACAATGCAAGAGAAAACAACTTCAATTAACAAAGCTATGATCTTTATATAATTTGCAAAAAAGTCAACTTCCTAGGCCCGCACCTTGGAACTCGATAAAATTTACAAAACCCAAACACTCATTCCGATACGCGTTCAACCATACCAAAATTATCAAATTCCGATACCAATTCGTCCTTCAAATCATCATTTTACATTTTTGAAAGATTTTACAATTTTCCCTAAATTTTTCTTTAGATTCTCATGAATTTGATGTAAAAGCTAAGGTATAATCACAGAAAATAATTTAAAATTGATTAGAGGCACTTACCCAATGATTTGGTATGAAAATCCTTTCACAAAATCGCCTCCCATCGAGGCTAGGGTTCAAAACATGATAAAATGAAGCTAAGTCCCGAAATGAAAGTCTTAATACCAGCCTCAGATGTCGCATTTGCGACGTCAGGATCGCAAATGTGATGCTCGCAAATGCGAAGGCTAGCCAGCTTTTTCAAAGTTGCAAATGCGACATAAGACTCGCAAATGCGAGCTCAGTGTTTTTTCAAAAGCGACTGATTGTGTCGCAAATGCAGAGCTGCCTAATCGCAAATGCGATGAAATGGTTGGAAAATGCGAACTCCCCTGCCCCTGTCTATCGTCGCGAATGCGAGAATGATCTCGCAAATGTGGTCATCGCAAATGCAATGAAAACCTTCTAAATGCGAAAATAGAAACACCAGCACATCTGAACCTCCTTCCAACACTCCAAAACGCGTACAAAACTCATCCGCACCCTCGGGGCTCTAAACTAAACACCCTCACAAGTCTAAAAACATAACACGAACCCGCTCACGCGATGGGAACAACAAAATAACCGCTAAAATCACAAATCAGACGCCAAAATACATGAAAATCACAATGAGTAGGGATGTCAATGGGGTGGTGCGGGTGCGAGGCGGTGCGGTGCGGGGCGGGTCAAAATAAAAATAATTTAAATCTATCCGGATGCGGGTTTAAGAACTTCATCAAAAAGAAAACTCCATTTTTTGACTTTCTAAAAATAAAATTGATTCCACGTAATATATTGAAGCAAAAGTTTCATATTGTTTGAACTTTAAACCCAATACTTGCACGTCAAGTTCGTATTCTTTTATGACAAGTTCTAATAATGTAATATCTAACACATAATTATTAATTAATTATTAATTCTATATTATTGATCAAAGTAATATATTTAATACATGATTGTTTAAACGATAAGTATTTCGAGAAATTATAAATTTTATTTAAACGAGTTAATATATCCGTTGTACTTGTCGTTTTACATTATTTTTCATTTCTATGATCATTTGAAATGATGCTAAAATTAGAAAATAATATTATCTTTAGTCTACGTACCTCACAGCATATCGGCCTAATTAATCATTTGAAATATTACTTTTGCCAACTAATATCTCAGTACAATTCATTTAGATGACAGAATTTCACTGTCTACTTAATTTACCCATATTTTTCGAAGGACGAGATTGTGATATTCGAATATTAAATATTGAATCATGTCATCTAAAAGTTTGATGTGAAAGAATGATGTTACAGTTTAATGTATTGAAATGAAAACTTGCACATAAAGGTTATAAAGAAAATTGCCGTAAATTGAGCCTCCATTCATATTCAGATACCTTTTAATTAATCCATCCACCCATTTTCATAAAGGTAAATGCTTCCTGCAAATTGTTTATGTAAAAAACTAGTTGAAAGAAAGGAATTAAAAAAAAAAAAAATTGTGACCACGTACTTTTATTAATTTGTCATAGAAGTCAATGGATTATTCTAGAACGCTTTTTTACCCTCTTCTTGAATTTGGTGGAAGAGGAATAAAGGGTATTTCTTTTTTCTTTTTTCTTACTTTCGAATTTGAATTTAAAGTTTATGGGGTCCGAATTTATTATCAGACTCATAGTTCGTTTTTATTACTGAGTTGCAATTAATTTAAATAAATTTCTTTATACAAATACAAAATTTAAGCATAAATTACTGAATTCGTCTTAATCCATAGCTGTATATATTGTAGCTCCACTGCCGTAGTTGACATACTTTGATACATATAATGAGACACATATTTAGGATTAGGGGTGGCAAGCAGGCAAGTCGAGACAGATATGAGCGGGTGAAAGACGGATAAAATATTTATTCCGGCTCATATTTAATACGGATAGAAAATATTGTATTAACCGGAGGATAATATGGATATCTATATTATCTACGACTTCTTGTATATAATTACTTTTAAAAGAATTATTAGTCTCCCAAACTTAAAAAATACCCTATTTAAATCTTAGCAAATGTAAAAATTAATTCGTTGGTTATCTATTTTTTTTAAGTGGATAATACGAATCATATCTATATTTAACACATTTTTAAAATATTAGTTATCTAACCCATATAGATGAATAACTGTATTTTAATCCGCAACTATAATGAAAGCCTACTATATAGGAACTCTATTCTTGGGATATGCTAAAGTCAAATGAGAGGTTGGCCCGCAGTTCAAAGCAAACAAAGGATTTCGAATATTACGAATGCAGGACTAGAATATATAAAACTCTTACTGGCAAAAGATTCGTCAACTTACTTCTACTGTCTCCATCATAGATGCGAAGGTATATAATGGAGTGCGGGGAATCAATTATTGGGTTTCTGGATAAAAATGATATTAATGTGTGGAAAAAAGAAGAAATTATATTTTTATATATAATGCAGTAATATACCGTACTATATATTAACAGAATTTTGTTCGTTAATATATAGCGCCCACATTTAACACGTTATGCACTGACGATTTGACTGTCAGGTATAACGCATGAAAATACAGCGCTGTATAGCGCATGAAATAAACGTGCTATACTTGTTTCTAGACCCACTAATATAGCGCACCTTAAAAGAACGCTATACATCAAAAATTTCAGCACCCCGGGCTAACCATTTCCTAATATAAAGGGGTTAGGATTTTAGGAAAATCCATTCAAAAAATATTCTAACTCCCCTTCAATTATTTCTTCTTGTTAAATTCTCAAGCATTTTTTCATAATGTCTGAAGAACGTAGAATAAGAGTTTCATTATATTGGGGGAGGGGAGGAGTGGTGAGGTTGTGATGGAGAATAACTCTGTGAGTTACAATTTATCTCCACAGTATCATGTTAAATTTCCACTTACAATAGAGTACGATAAATTGGTATCGTTGTTATGCAAAAAAATGAGTGTGAGGTAACGTTCGGTGAAATTTAAAGTAACCGGAAGATATCTGTATTCCGTCACTTCGCAAGGGTTGCTTTTTACTCGGAGTTTAACATCGATGATGATGAAACTTTGAAGGATTTTCTGAGGACTCCGGATGAATACCGGGAGTTTCTTGTAATCAAAATGTTGGATATGTACGTCAAGGTCGAAGACGTTCCCAACAATGAGGTTGCCCGTAGTAGGGATAACCCTCAGTCATCGGGTGGTTATTCTGGAGCAGTTTTTTCCGGACATGTTCTGGATGAAAGAGTTTGCCTCGATTTAAACTTATCACCGCCGGAGAATGAGCAGAGAGGAAATAATTTCTCTCCTGCTTTAATTAATTCACAAGATGAGTGGTAAACTTCAATTTTCTTTTGTGTTATGATGTACATTTTTGTTGTATTGAATTTGTATTAACGCCTATATCTTCCACAAGGGGTACCGTCCGGGTATGAATTTTACAAGTTATGAACCCACGCGTAGTTGGAATATGTCTAGTTTTGGTGTGTTGGATCAGGGTGGTCCATCCGGGAGTCATCACCAACATGAAAATGTCCATCATGAAATTTCACCACATTACGACTTGTACGTGAAGTGATACAACTATATGGAAAGTATTTATTAATTTCAGTAGCTTATTATTTTGTTGGTTGTGCAGTGAAAACGAGCAAGTTGAACCACCTGTCCTTACTCAATTGCCCGAAGACGACGTATTAAATCAGGATCTGGCAGATGCACAGAGTGAAGAAGAGAACAGTGATTACAACAATAATGCCGAGGAATCCGGAGACGAGACACCCTTCCCTCATGAGGATGGTGATGAGGAGGATGAGAATGAAGGACCTGATTTGACGAGAGAGTATGCTCCACCCCTCCCTAGACGAAGAGTGTACGAGTCGCAAGTGCCGTTTCATTCAAGGGAGATTCCTTACCTTGATAACTTGCCAAGCATTCCGGATGTGGAAGCTCTCACAAGGTATTTTGATGAAATTCGGACAGCAATATGGGATGAGTCTAGACCAACGGTGCTGGCAAAGGGCATATTTTTTCCTGATAAAGCGCGCATAAGCAGAACTTGTAAAATGCACAATGTAAAAGAGTGTCGTGAGATGATGGTATGGGAGTCAAGTCCTGTTGTATACAAGGCTGCTTGCCGCAGATGGTTTTGGCCATGTCATTGGATGTTGCGTGCGAGCAAGAAAAAGACAGGTCTCTAGAAAGTGGGTAAATACTGTGGAAGAAGACAGATCAAGAAAATGTCGTGCCATTCATATTATTTATTCATCATACTGTGGCAAGAAAACGAGTTAAATCACGAAGGATAATGTCGTGCCATTCATATTATTTATTCATCATTTTATGGTAAGGATGAGATAAAAAGCATGAAGGGTGGTGTCTTGTCATTTTCACATTATCAGCTACTTATTTTATTGTTGATGAATTAATTGGTTGCTACATGACACTTCTCCTGCCAAAATTCTTATATCATTCCCCTTCACATGCTCCCTCCCAAATTTGTAAATTGTTAATTATTGTGTTCATTGTTGCTTCGTATTTGTATAAACTTGTACAGGTTGTTTATGTACGTGTCTTGTCATAGCCTCATCACTACTTCGTCGAGGTTAGGCTCGACACTTATAGAGTACATGGGGTGGGTTGTATTCATACTACACTCTGCACTTCTTGTGCAGATTTTGGAGTTGGTCTCAGCGGCGTACAATAGACTTGCTCGGATTCATCTACCCAGAGGAGACTTGAGGTATAACTGCACATCGTCTACAGTTCTGAAGTCCCCTTCTACTTTATCTTAACCGTGTATTATCTTTCAAACAACTTAAATTTTATTTAGACCTTTATTTGTATTATTCTTTTTTCTCGTGCACTTGTGACCCCCGATTCGGGGATGTATTTTGACGATTCGGTTGTTATGGTCTTTTGCATTTTAGTTCAGTAATTGTCTTCCGTTTAATTTGAATTATTTAAAAATAGTTAAGATTATTCTAACGTTGGCTTGCCTAGTAAGTGAAATGTTAGGCGTCATCACGGTCCCGAAGGTGGGAATTTCGGGTCGTGACAAGTTGGTATTAGAGCACTAGGTTACTCAGGTCTCACGAATCACGAGCAAGCTTAGTAAAGTCTGAAGGATCGATAAAGAGACGTCTGTACTTATCTTCCAGAGGCTATGAAGTTTAGGAACAATCACTTCTTTCTTATTCTGTTGTGCGTATTCTATCATAGATGATTGAACCATTCTATTATTATTCTCTCGCAGACGGCGAGAACATGTAATACATCTACCGACGGACAGGGGCCAGAGCCCCAGGTGGCAACTATGACCAGGGGTAGAGGCCAAGGCAGAGGTAGAGGTAGAGCTCAGTCTAGAGCTCTAGCAGCATCACCTGTTGTAGAACCTTAGGTGGATTTGGAAGCGGACGTTCCAGCTCAGACTGCACCTGTTGGACCAGTTCATGTCCCGGAAGGATTCATAACTACTCTAGTGCTTCAGGATGCTCTAGTCTGTTTGGTGAGCCTTATGAAGGGCGTGGACCAAAATGGTACATTTCCAGTGGCACCAGCCATCTCACAGGATGGGGGAGGAGCACAAACTCCCACTACTCCCTCTCCAATCAGATGCCTCCCCAGAATCAAGCTCCAGCAGTCCCGGCCAGTTGGGGTAGTTCAGCCAATTATTGCGGCACAAGTCGGTGATAGGCACGCCATGTCTTGTGAAGCTTTATTGAGGTTGGAAAAGTTTACAAATCTCTTTCCAGTTCACTTCAGTGGTACACCTTCTTAGGACCCACAAGATTATCTTGACCGCTACCATGAGGTGTTGCGGAACATGGGTATAGTTGAGACCAATAGGGTCGATTTTGCTGTATTTCAGATGACGGGTTCCACTAAGAGGTGGTGGAGAGATTATATGTTGACCAGACCAGCTGGGTTGCCTGCACTGACTTGGGAGGAGTTCTCACAGGTATTTCTATATAAGTTCCTCCTTATCACATAGAGTGAGGATTACCGTAGGCAATTTGAGTGTCTCCAGCATGGCAGTATTACTGCTACTCAGTACGAGACTCGTTTTGTGGATCTAGCCTTTCATGCTCTCCTTTTACTTCCTATTGAGGGAGAGTGAGTGAGGAGGCTTATTGATGGACCCATTCACCTTATCAGGCTTCAGATGACCAAGGAGACCGAAAGTGAGATTTCCATTCAGGCGGATGCTAATGTTTCTAGGAGGATCGAGGTGGTTCTTGCACAGGAGAGAGGGCAGGGGTCTAACAAGAGGCCTCATCAGTTCGGTGGGTTCAGTGGTGCATCGTCTGGAAGCAGGGGTAATTTTGGTAGGGTCCATCCTCCTATTCCGTTTCACTTAGCGCTCCAGGCGTCCCACAATGCCTCAAGTGGCTGCGACCCTCATATGTCTCATTCCAACCAGCTAGCCTACATTGCACCACCAGCTCCAATTAGTGCACCTCCGATCCAGAGTCATCAGAGTGGTTATCCACGTCGACATGGCCAGTTCCATGGGCAGCAGTCACAACAGCTGAGGTCCTGTTATACTTGCAGTGATCCGAGGCACATTGCTAGATTTTGCCCCAGGTCTTAGGGCAGCATGCAGTTGCAGTGTTCTCGTGCTATAATTCCAGCACTAGCTATTCCACCACCCGCCCAGCCAGCTAGGGGTAGGGGTCAGACAGCTAGAGGTGAGGTCAAGTCATTAGAGGTGGAGGCCGGCCAACTAGAGTCCGTCCCAGGGACGCAGTTCAGAGTGGTGGGACCGAGTAGATGTCCTGCTAGGCCCGAGGCCAAGTCATCTGATGTCGTGATCACATGTATTGTTCCAGTTTTCCATAAATATGCTTCAGTTCTATTTGATCCAAGATCTAATTATTCCTATGTGTTCTCCTATTTTGCTTCATATCTGGTTGTGCCTCGTGATTTCGTGAGTGCTTCTGTGTGTGTGTCCACATCGGTGGGAGATTCTGTTGTGGTAGATCATGTCTATTGTTCGTATGTGGTTACTATTGGGAGTCTTGAGACTAGCGTGGATCTGCCACTTCTTGATATGGTGGATCTTGATGTCATCTTGGGTATGGATTGGCTGTCACCTTATCATGCTATATTGGATTGTCACACCAAAACAGTGACCTTAGCCATGCCGGGGTTGCATCAATTAGAGCGGAAAGGGATTCCTAGCCATTCTACCAGAAGGGTTATTTCTTATATGAAGACTCGACGTATGGTCGAGAAGGGTTGTCTAACCCATTTGGCTCATATTCGCAATTCTAGTGCAAATGTTCCTTCTATGGATTCAGTCCCAGTTGTCCATGAATTTCCAGATGTATTTCCGACAGATTTGCCGGGGATGCCACCCGACAGAGATATTGACTTCTGTATTGATTTGGCTTAGGGCACCCAACCCATTTCTATTCCACCATACTGTATGGCCCCGTCAGAGCTAAATGAATTGAAGGAGCAATTACAAGACTTACTTGATCAGGGATTCATTAGACCTAGCTTCTCGCCCTACGTGCACCAGTGCTATTTGTAAAGAAGAAAGATGGTTCAATGCGGATGTATAGATTATCGGCAGTTGAACAAGTCTACTATCAAGAACAAGTATTCGTTGCCAAGAATTGATGACTTATTCGATCAACTTCAGGGTGACAAGGTGTTTTCAAAGATCGATTTGAGGTCTGGTTACCATCAGTTGAAGATTAGGGCATCTGATGTCCCTATGACAGCTTTTAGGGTTCGGTATGGGCATTACGAATTCCCAGTGATGTCATTTGGGCTAACAAATGCCCTAACAACTTTTGTGGATTTGATAAACCAAGTATTCAAACCTTATTTGGATTCTTTTGTGGTTGTATGTCAGGCCCCAAACTCGGGGGGTGGGGGGGGGGGACCGACACTCAATGCTATCACGTCAATGCTACCTGATGTGGAACCACTTGTATCCATTAAAGATGCAGCGCTCCCGGCACAAGGGATGTTTGTACTGTCGAATTATACTAATAATACATGGAAGAAAATCATGAAATCAATAGAAGCCTCAAACAATACCAAAACATCAAGTTAAGAACCACATAAGTTTTCAAGTAAATTTCCATGTTTTTAGGTGGGGAGATCTTTAGTTCCGATATACCATTATTCAAAATACCATCGTACTTTTACATGGAGTCTGATCACGGCCCGGCCCGATCGGCTAGGCTGCCTCATTTGAGACATTAACCACAATCACAATTTCCAGCATTATCACCACCATGTGTGCGGCATGGCGCCTAATCACGGCCTGGTCGGCTAAGCTGTCTCACCCGATACATTACCCTTTCTATCAATCATCTCACGTCATACATTCTTCACATCTTATTTAATTCATCGGCACTCATGGCCACAATTATAATATCATTCTTGGCACTTGGCCGAATTTCATATTTCATGCTCCCCTTTTTCATTTTCACACACCCCATCATTATTATCGACAACAAGACTTAAGTACACATGAGAGCAATTAAGAGTCTTAGACATGTAGATATTTTTCACATAATTGGGCATGACAACCTTCATTTAAGAATGACTTGGAATCGTCATTTATAACACACACAACCCACACTTTGAATATATCCTCAAGAAATAACATAGCATGAATAAAAGCATTTGGAACACATATTGAACATGTATCTTCAACACAAGATTATTCGGGATAACCAATTTCATAATGATCAACTCGGGTCTTACATAACTTACCTGAACGCGTGGAATTCAATTCTAAGAAACAGGTTTAGCCAACATACCTCAATTGAGCTTCCTTAAACTCTAAAATGTTCCGGGATACTTAGAAACTTCAATCTAATTTAGAAATGTACCAAGTTGAACCAAAATTAGGAAGATGATAATGACTCTAGCTCATTTGAGAATTTTATCAAACATTGGGTGTGCATTAATGTTTTAAGGTCCTTTTATGAAAGATTCCTTCATTACACAACCCATTCTTTACCATTTTTAGCGCACAATATTCCTACACTCTTTGATAACACATGCATGCAAGATAAACAACTCCCATACCCAAGAATTGTATTGCTAATTACACATTTTTATTTAATTTTCGAAATTAAAGGCTATAGTATAGATTCTTACCTCAAGGATAAAGACTTAGTGAGTTTTCCTTGTTAATCTTCAACGATTTGAGCAAGAATTGGTTGAAGGTCACTCTCCCACTCTAAGAACTTTCTCTCACTCTCAAAATATCAAATTTTTGCCTCAAAATGGACCATGGCATCTATTTTAAAAAAATAGTGTCGGATTATAAAAACCCAAAAATGAAGCCCCGGAACAGGATCTTCGGTCGCATATGCGAACGCATAATGCTTCTGTGGTCCGCGAAATGGCCATGAAAAAGGGCCTCTAGAACTGGGCTGGCCTCCATCACTCTGTAGCCATTGTGCGGCCCGCAGACCTGTTCTCTGGTCATATAATGCACCGGAGAACCTCCATTTATAAAATTCCAAGGATTTCTATGCGATCAAAGTGCGGCCCGCGAAATGGTTATGCGATTGCATAATGAGCCGCGAAAATGACATAAAAATGTCCCAAAAAGTTGCCTCACTCTGCGGCTTGCAGAGTGATTATGTCGTCGCATAATAGGCCGCAGAAATGCCCAACTCTGCAAAACATTTTTCTTCAACTTCCCAGCGCATTGTTCAACCCAAAAAGTCCGAACTTTATACTATCATTAACACATACGCCTACCCCGACAACATGAAACTCCGGTTTTTAGGATAAAAATTTCACGGGGCCTTACATTTTATTCATTGATGATAAGTTGATTTACTTCATCAATAAAGAGGATCATGAGCAACATATTCGATTTGTGCTTCATACTTTGAAGAATAATCAGTTATATGCCAAATTTTCAAAATGCGAATTTTTGTTAGACTCAGTTTCCTTTTTGGGGCATATTGTATTGGAAGAAGGCATACAAGTGGATCCTAAGAAGATTGAGGCAGTTCAGAATTGTCCTAGACCTACTTTAGCTACAAATATCCGAAGTTTCCTAGGTTTGGTAGGTTATTATCGCCGATTTGTGGAGGGGTTTTCATCTATAGCATCTCCATTGACCAAATTGACCTAGAATGGTGCCCCATTCAGATGGTTAGACGAGTGTGAGTTGATCTTTTAGAAGCTCAAGAATTCTTTGACTACGACGCCAGTGTTGGTATTGCCTACAGGTTCAGGATCTTATACGATGTATTGTGATGCATCTCATATTGGGCTTGGTGTAGTATTAATGCAAGATGGCAAAGTGATTGCATATGTATTGCGATAATTGAAGGTTCATGACTTAGAATTGGCAGCCATTATTCATGCGCTGAATATTTAGAGGCACTACCTTTACGGTGTCTCGTGTGAGGTATTCACTGATCTACGGTCTCTGTTCAAACAATATGGTGGCCGATGCTTTGAGTAGAAAGGTTGTGAGTATGGGCAGCCTTGCGTAGATACCAGTTGGTGAGAGGCTGTTAGCTGCAGATGTTCAGAATTTGTTCAATCAGTTTGTGAGGTTAGAAGTTTCAAGGTTCAGTCGGGTTCTAACTTCCACAATCACTCGGTCTTCCTTGTATGAGCGTATCAGAGAGAAACAATATGATGATCCTCATTTACTTTTCCTTAAGGACACAGTACAACACGGTGGTGCTAAACAAGTTGCTGTATGGGAAGATGGTAAATGGATCTTTGTGAATTAATACTGGAAAAGGCGCACAGTTCCCGGTATTCTATTCATTTAGGTGCCGCCAAAATGTATCAAGATTTGCGGCAATAATATTGGTGGAGGAGAATTAAGAAGGATATAGTTACATATGTAGCATGGTGTTTTAATTTTCAGCAAGTCAAGTATGAGCATCAGAGACCTGGTGGTTTGCTTCAGAAGTTAGAAATTCTTGAGTGGAGATGGGAGCATATCACTATGGATTTTGTTGTTGGGCTCTCACAGACTCAGAGAAAGTTCGACGAAGTATGGTCATTGTGTACAGTATGACTAAGTCCTCACATTTCATTCCAGTGGCAGTTAATTATTCTTCAGAGCGAATAGCAAAAATTTAGATCCGTGAGATTGTCTGCCTTCACGGTGTGCCCGTTTCTATCATTTCTGATCGAGGTACGCAGTTCACCTCGCACTTTTGAAGGGTTATGCAACGTGAGTTAGGCACGGGGGTAGAGTTGAGTACAACATTTCATCCTCAAACGGATGGACAATCCGACCACACTATTCAAATAATGGAAGATATGCTCCGCGCTTGTGTTATAAACTTAGGAGGTTCTTGGGATCGGTTCTTTCCACTTACGGAGTTTTCCTATAATAACAGCTACCAGTCGAGCATTCACATGGCTACATATGAAGCATTATACGGGAGGCGATGTCGTTCACTAGTTGGCTGGTTTGAACCGGGAAAGGCTCGGTCATTGGGTACCGATTTGGTACAAGATGGCTTTGATAAGGTCAAGTTTATTCAGGATCGACTTCGCACAACTCAGTCTAGGAAAAAGAGTTATGCCGACTATAAAGTTCGTGACATTGCATTCATGGAAGGAGAAAGAGTATTGCTTCGGGTTTCACCTATGAAAGGTGTAATGAGATTCGGAAAGAAGGGTAAGTTGAGCCTAGGTATATCAGACCCTTTGAAATTCTTGAAAGGGTGGGTGAAGTAGCCTACAAGCTTGCACTACCTCCTAGTATATTAGCGGTTCATCCTGTGTTCATGTGTTTATGCCTCGGAAATATCATGGTGATCCGTCCCATATGTTAGATTTCAGCTCAGTCCATGTCACGACCCAAATTTCCCTCTGTTGGGTATCGTGATGGCACCTAGTCTTAGGGACCAGGTAAGCCTAACAGTTACTGAATAACAACTATAATAAAAGAAGGCTAGCGATCTCGATATAAAATCTTAACAGGATGAACAAACTTTCCCAAAACCGGTAGTACAAGCCATAAGCTCTACGAAATCTTTCTGTCAAATCTAAGTACAACTGTCTGGGAATAAGTAAGTAAAATTGAATAGAAATAAAACAGGAAGTTGACTCCGAAGCCTGCGAACGCAGCAGCAGGTTACCTTGTGTCTCCTCAACAACGATCTGCGCAGCTACCAACAACCATAACCTGAAGCTGCACACAAAAATGTGCAGAAGTGTAGTATGATCACACCACAGCGGTGCCCAGTAAGTATCAAGACTAACCTCGGTGAAGTAGTCACGAGGACTAGTCCGGAAACCCACTGGTCTAATAGATAAAAGACATAGCAGTAATGACCGTGACAAAATATTTATCTAAAATCTTCGAATATAATTAACGACAGGAAAATAATAAGCGGAAGGAAGCGCAGTATTTAAAGCAACGAAATAGCATGACAGAAATACGCAAAGAGGAAAGGACAACACGCAAGCCAAAGTCGGAAATCACAATACCATAATACCCTTAAACTCAGCACCACATCAATTTACTCACATCAAGCAGTAGCAAGTAGGCTCAATAGAAACCAGTCAAATCCTCGAGTAAAAACCTTTAAAACGTGCTTATGTCGAAAACTTTTGAAAATACAACCTTTTCAAGATATAGGAAAATCTTCTTTGAAGTATACTTTTTCTGAATGTATATGTATACATTTTTATAAAAGAATTCGTCAGAACATAGTTCCCTTAAAATACGCTGTGTTAAAATATACTATCCCAATTCTGCTCATTCAAATATCATTTGTTTAAATATACTTTCCTAAATCATGCTCCTTTCAAATATCATTTGTTCAAATATACTTTCAAAATAGGAGTCCTTCGGGACTACTTTTCTCGGAGATAATTTCCTTTCAGCTATACATTTCAATGTAAGTATGTGTGCATACATGTATACTTTTCAATCCAAATCTCCTCAATGATAAACCGCTGGAACTCAGTCCGTAACTCAATAGATAATCATGCAATGCAATGCAAGGGAAAGTCTCAGGTCATAGCCCGCAGTCCCAATGTAAATATTCAATGCAATGCAAGGAAAAGACTCAGGTCATAGCCCACAGTCCCAATGCAAATATGCAATGCAATGCAAAGGAAAGCAGAAGTCACTTAAGGGAGAAACCAAGTATCAATGAAGCAATGTAACGAGGAGAAAACCTAACAATTCACAATATTCAAGTCAATAATTAGAGAACCAATCATCCCAGCAAGGGAAACAACTATAACCAATCTCACCTAACAGTTTGTTTCACGGAATAAACTCAGCTTAAGCAAATATTCAATATTAAGAGGCACCAAGGAAACACCACCAATACGAGTGATGGCCAACTATACCTAAGTAACATTTAAGGTGAATCATGTACGACTCACGGGCATGCTTGACACCAAACTATAGATATTCCAATTCCTGTTAAACAATTATACGACTCGATAATACTAATTCTAATCAATTAGGCAGTTTGTGAAAAATTTTTAGCATAGTGATAGAAGAGGGAAAATATTCAGCTAAGTCAAATTAAGATCAAATAATCAACAAACAGGAATCGAAGTCAAGGAAATCAAATTCAAACAGAGGAGGATGAAGCTAGTAATCAGAAACTCAACCATAACAGTTACCACTTCATATGCCGGAGATATATGGACCTAATAATCCTAAAAGGCCAACCTATTTGCAAATAAGTCTGAGTATGCACTCGTCACCTCGCGTACACGGACTACAATCAACATAGAAGACCCAATTCCTAAGGGGTAGTTCCCTCACACAAGGTTAGGCAAGATACTTACCTCGAAGACGACAACCGAAACTCGAAAATGGACTTCTCGGGCAGGAAGACCTTCGGAGGCTCAAATCAACTAAAACGACTTCAAAATGCACATAAAATATATAAGGGACTATTCAAAACGATAAAGTTTCAATCTTTACTAATTTATAAAAATCAACCCAAAAGTCGACCCCCAGGCCCGCACCTCGAAACCCGACAAATTTTACCAATTTCGATTACCCATTCCGATACAAGTTCAACCATACTAAATTTATCAAATTCCGATATCATTTGGTTGTTCAAATCATAAATTTTCAATTTAGAAATTTCCTTCCAAAAACCCAAGTTTCTTCAACCCCAAACACGAATTAAATGATAAAAATAAGAACTAATTCATGAAATATAATCAATTCTAGTTAAAGAACACTTACCCATTCGAATTGTGTGAAAAACCTTCAAAGTATCGCCCAAAATCGAGCTCTAGAACTCAAAATGTGTTAAAAATGGCTTAACACGCCCCCTGGTTTGGGGCGTGACAAAAGTGGTATCAGAGCAGTTCTGTCCTAGGGAGTCTGCAAGCCGTGTCTAGTAGAATCTTGTTTATGGGTGTGTCATGCACCACACTTATAAGCAGGAGGCTACAGGGCATTTAGGACTGTCACGCTTTCTTCTTTCTCTAGATCGTGTTGTAGAGCTCACTTATAAGAATTCACATTCCTAAATTCTATTTCATTCGTAATACAACGATACCTACATCCAAAAGGACAATTGGTAAGGGATAATGTGGATGTGGAAGAGTTGAGTTGGAGGAGCTCGAATTTTCATCATGCTTTTGATGAGTAAATGTAGGGTCTCCAGCAGATCATGTGTGTACTAAGATTTGTGAGCTTCTAGAAAAGGAGCCCAAAAGCATGAATATCTATCCACCTATCTGGTAAAAAGCAAAGAGAGATTCAGAAGGTAGATATAAGATTCAACAAGTAAAAGGAGCAAGATGAGAAGGGTACGAGGTACCCAGTTAATGAAGATTATCGGTATTTACACCTTCAACAGTAATAGAGGTATGTATAATTGGCCACACCCATCTCAGTTATGCCCTAAGAGGGCTAACATGTGTAGTTTAAGAAAAAGGCGGGATATCATGATCCGACTGAGGTTAGAGTAACCCAAAAAGGTGGATGGATTGTTTGTGTTGGTTGACATTTCCGAAGGATATTACAAAGGTTCTAATAGATCTCCTTGTGAGACACCCAGATGGTGCACTCTAGAATAGTATAGCTGGATATGAATACTAGAATGTTCAGGAAAAAAAACTTTTTTTACAAAGATAGACTTTGGAAGCCTGGAGGGGATAAATATTATCTTAGTGTGGCTCCCGTCCCTAGTAAAGAAAGGATGTTAGGAAACCCGAAGAGCCAGTAGATGGTGCAAGGGGAGCTAAAAGCAAAACAATCTCCTGTTGAAATTTTCAAAATAAAGTGATTGACAGAAATGTTAGCAGGAAATGTGAAGAGAGTTTATGAAGCATTATGAGTAAGATGTGATGCATGGTGGTAGAAAAAAAATGATAGTATTACAAAATATATAGTCAAGTGAAGGAAAGGACGAGAGGATCCAGGCCTTGAGACAACAAAAGAGTATAGGCCATAAAGTCATATCCTCATTTTGAGAAATAAGTTTGTGACTCTAACGTGATTACCGGGAGAAAAAGTTAGATCCCAGAGTAATAGAAATTAGTATGGACTGGTGAACAAGATAAACTAAGCATGAACTAGGTACTGAGTGATTTGATAATATTCGGCATCATACAAATTTCAGAGATTGCGTTCTGACGATAATAGAATGGACGAAAGAAGAATAACCTTTAAAGGTCATTCAGGAAGACGCTTCCCTAAAGCAAGCAATGTGAGCAAAGTTAAGCTTAAGAGACTATATGTGCCAGTTACACTAAGTGTCACCCTCGTGGATAAAGAATTTTGTTATCCTTATTATAGAAGGATTACCGCAAGGCAGAAAAAGGTCATCGATGATGTGAAAAGATGCCAAAGAATAAGAGGTAAAACATATATAGGTAGATCATCGTGTCTCTAAATCTTAGTACTCCTCTAAAAGTGGGGATATGGAGTGATGTGTCATTAAGTCAAAATTAAGTGATTCTAGTGACTATGGAATGGTAAAGGAAGAATGCGATAAAAATGAGAAATGACTGATATTGCACTTATTTAAATCCTACGGATATGCTACGACTCCAGAACACTATGCAAACATGATATCAAGGAGAGGAGGTAAGGGTTCCTTCCCAAGATGTTATTGATAGATATGGAGCCAGTGCGGGACGTAAGTTAAGACAAACGAAATAACCCAAGAAGGATTACGCAGAATATTGATATGAGAATGGGCCAACGAGTAGTTAGTAGTTGATCCAAGAAGAGCCTAGTTATGGCTAGATAAGAGGATATAGACAAATCAACAAATCGTGCAAAATAAACATAGTGAACTCCAACATGGGGAATTCAGTCTCGCAGATATGACATCGTGATCCTTGAGAAATATTTGGATAGGAGTTGGGGT
The DNA here is from genome assembly GCA_005239525.1 of Nicotiana knightiana. Taxonomy (NCBI): domain Eukaryota; kingdom Viridiplantae; phylum Streptophyta; class Magnoliopsida; order Solanales; family Solanaceae; genus Nicotiana; species Nicotiana knightiana. The sequence continues at coordinate 48,520 of ML385008.1, forward strand.
AGCTAAAGATACCGTATGAGTGTTATGGGAATAAAAGAGAGTCTTACTGGGAAGACAATCAAAACTTCAGCTCAGAAGCAACCATACGAGTACATGAATGTGGAGGTAAGTAACTAAGGATGATTATAGGTTAGTACGAACATCAAAAAAATTCTGTCGGGTAAACGATATAACAACCTTGTAACTTTACAAGAGCTAGAAGGTCTCCCTAAGTACTACAACAAAAGACTAGCTGAGGAAATAAGTAAGAAGGCTTCAACCTAAGCACAATGACCTAAAAAGGAAATGGTCTTATAACAACAGTCTCACAACAACATTGCATGCACTCCATAAGAAAATGGCACTTACCGTGGCTAATGAACGAGAAGTAAAATCAGAAGTGATATTCAACATCATATGAGTTGTATGAAATTCCAATGTGTGTGGGCACTAAGGTAAGCTAATTATGAACGCAACAAGGGGGTAGAAAGACAAGTAATAGATTACTTATAAAAATAGGCGAGAAGGAACAAAAAGAATTATTCGATTAATGACCCAGAGTACGTTATGAACGCACTTACGAGTTTGGAATTTTATACATGTAGCATATATGTTGACAATTATACAGACATAGGAGACTCTGGTATAAGTTAAAAGAAATAATTGAGCCCAGGCATAGATAAAAGATTGAGTTGTTAGAAGATTGTATCATGAATATTCCATAACACCCATGAAAGGCTAAAGTAATAATTAATACCAGGAGCCGCAAATCGGAAGATAGCTTAACCCTACATAAAAGCTGATCAGAAGGAAGAGGAAACTAAAGAATTACATCAACCAAGTAAATCAGGAGTCTGATTATTAGACTAAAACAATTATGGAAATCATGATTGAGAACATTGCAGGATCACTCTTAATATTAGAGGTACAAGAGAGAAAGTACAACAACCATATTCCATAACAGCCCTACGATGAAGCCAGTTATAAAAGTACCAGCCTCATAAGAATTCAGTACGAAGCTTCCATCGGATTGTATGTGCTCCAGAGGTGCAAGTATTATAATAGAGCTTCAAGTTATGGACGTGAATTATACCCATATGGAAGGGAGGTCATGAAAGAAATAGAAGATACGATGCAAGTGCGATGACACAAAGGGGTCATCTTATTAGTTAAGACTCTATTCCGGTCTCATTAACCTTAAAAATATTATTTTTATTCACCTCGATTTGCATGCACAGTCCGGGAGTGAATCCGAAAAGCCTTATGTGAAAATATATGAAATGATAATTTTTGAGATTTAAAAATGACTTTTAGTTGACTTTGGTCAACATTTTGAGTAAACGGACCCAGACCCATGTTCCAATGGTCCCCGAACGTCCGTAGTAAAACATAGGACTTGGGCGTATGACCAGAATCGAATTCCGAGGTCCCTAGCTCGAGAAATGAATTTTTGATGAAAATTGTTAGACTGAAATTTAAAGGATTTAAGGAAATTGATTAATGTTTGAACTCGTTGGTATCGGGCCTGTATTTTAGTTCCGGAGCCGGTACAGGTCTATTATAATGTTTAAGTCATGTGTGCAAAATTTGGTAGAAATCAGAGTTGATTTGACGTGATTCGGACGTCCGGTTGAGAGGATAGTAATTGTGCAGTGTTCTTGAGATATTCATGAGTTTTGATGCTAAATCCATAGTTTTTAGGTGATATTTTAGCGATTTCATCGCACGAGCAAGTCCGTAGAATATTTTTAGATTTGCGTGCATGTTTAGTTTGGAGTCCCGAGGGCTCGACTGAGTTCAGATAGGCTTCAGGATGTTTTAAACTTAGAAATCTGATGCCTTTGCTATTGTTGGTGCACAAGTTATTTGTGCTTCGCGATTACGAAGTGTGAACCAGGCTGAGAAAAAAATCCTTCTCCATGAACGCGAAGCACTAGGAGTGGTACCCTTCGTGAATGCGATCAGCCTTTCGCGAACGCGATAGGTTAAGGGACCTGGGGGAGGGGAGTCACGTTCTTCTAAGCAAACACGACCACTAGGTCGCGAACGCGATGGTCAGGGGGACAAACCATCGCGAACGCGAGTAGCTCTTTGCGAACACGTAGGTCTTCTAGCCACAAAGCATCACGAACGCGACAAGTCCTTCGCGAACGCGAAGAAGACCTGTCCAGCGAATTAAAAACAGAACCTAAAATGGGAATTGGCCATTCTCTTATATTTTCCACACCAAGAAGGATTAGAGGTGATTTTCAAGAGACAAGTTCTTCCCCAAAGTGTTGGTAAAAGATTCTAAACTACTCTATCACAATTACCCATTGTTTTTCATCAATTTTCAACCAAAAATCGAGGGTTTTCATGGTAGAAATTGGGGGTTTGGGTAGAATTAGGGAATTTTGTATAATTGGAATTAGACCTCGAATTGGGGTTAGATTTCGAAACTAATTACATATTCGGGCTCGGGGGTGAATGGGTAAAAAAATTTTGGTCCGAACCTCAAGTTTGGAACAAGCGGGCCCGGAGTCGGTTTTTTAGCTTTTTTTTGAAAAAGTTTGGGAAAAAAGTAATTATTCATTAAAGGTGATCCCTTTAGCGATGATTGATAATATTAAACTAATCATGATTAGATACAAGTGTGTTGGAGGTGAATTTTAAAGGGAAAGATGTACTTGAGCAGTGAGTGGCCTGGGAAATCGAGGTAAGTGTTGTGCCTAACCTTAGCTTGAGGGAATATGTATTGTGTGATTACTTTCTATGCGTTTTGTTGCTGAAAGAGATGTATAGGTTAGGTGACGAGTACCTATATGTAGTAGTCAAGTCATAACATGCGAGTGAAAGTCCATTCTTTTCGTTCTTGCAGTCTTAAAGTCTATTATCCATGCTTATTGTTGCTATTGAACTGTTGAGAAAACTGTATCCGGTTCCACCGAGATGGATAACATTGTAAACATTGATTCGAGGTTGAGACGTTAAATGGTGAAGGTAATTATGATAAAATACTGATTTCTTGTGAAAATTTCTCTTTATCTGTTGTTAATTTATTTATATGGTGAAGAAGAATGTAAAGCACGAAGGGTGATGCCATGCAGGATTTATTTATATTGTGAGGAAGAGTTTAAAGCACGAAGGGTGATGTCGTGCATAAATTATTTATATTGTGAGGATGAGGGTAAAAACACGAAGGGTGATGCTGTGCATTCCTATTTGTTATTTGGTGAGGCTAAGAGTAAAAGTACAAAGGGTGATGCCGTGCAGATTTCCTTTCTATTTTAGTTGCTTAATTTATTTTTGTTAATCACTGTTTATTTCTGTCTTCTCGTTTTTCTCACTCCTTATGTTGAAATTCCCCACTGTATGTCCCCTTCCCATTAATTGTTGTTTTAAATCTTATTTGCTGTTATTTCCAATAGCATGATTATATATGTCCAGGTTTTTATGTGGTGTCCTGTCCTAGCCTCGTCACTACTTCACCGAGGTTAGGCTCGACACTTACCAGTACATGGGGTCAGTTGTACTATTACTGCACTCTGCACTTTCTGTGTAGATCCAGGTTTAGGTCCGAGCTGAGTTCGAGTTGTAGTACACTATTCGCATAGAGACACGAGGTAGATCTGCCGACGTCCGCAGATTCCTAGAGTCTCTTCCTTATTATTCAGTTGTTGTTGTATTTAGTTCAAAACAACTATATATTTTCCTTCAGCCAAATACTTGTAGTAAACTCTTTGTAGTTCGTGAATTGTGACTCCAAACCTTGGGTAGCTAGAGATTAGTATTATTTTCGTAGTATCGTATACTATTTCATTTGTTATTTTTGGTATCATATATTGGATGGTGGTAAAACTTCTTATATATTTTAATTGTTTTAATGTTGTAACCCTCTAATGTTGGTTTGCCTAGCAAGTTTAGCGTTAGGTTCCATCACGGTCCCCACGGTGGGAAATCGGGTCATGACAAGTTGGTATCACAACAATAGGTTGCGTAGGTCTCACAATTAATGGACAAGCTTAATAGAGTCTGGGGGATTGGTACGGAGACGTCTGTACCTATCCTAGAGGCTATAAAGTTAGGAACAAGTTCACTTTTATTCAACTCTATCGTGCGATTATTGTTATCCCAATAATGATTGAACTCTTCTATTTTTATTCTCTCGCAGATGGCGAGAACACGTACCTCATCTTCTGCTGACCAACAGTCGGACCCTCCAGCAGTAGCAGCTCCTCAAGGGGCAGAGGCTAAGGCAATGCTAGAGGCTAAGGCAGGGGCAGGACTCAGCCTAGTGCTCAGGCAGCAGCTCCAGTTGCGGAGCCTCAAACAGAGCTCGGTGGAGAGGCTCCAGCTCAGACCGTTCCGACGGGACCAGATCAGGTCCCAGAAGGGTTTATTGATACCCCGGTTCTTCATGATGACTTGGTCCGACTAGTGGACCTTATGGAGAGTGTAGCCCAACCGGCGCATTCCTCATGGAAACAGCCGTATCTTAGGCTGGAGGATGAGTCCAGACTCCTGCTACCCACACTGTGGAGCAGATTACTCCTCGGCTTCATACCCAGTAGCCCATCCAGTTGGGTTAGTTCAGCCTGTTGTTGCAGCACCGCTCGTTGATGGGACAACTATGTCCTCTGATGCTTTGTGGAGATTGGATAGGTTTATCAAGATTTTCCCTGTTCATTTCAGTGGTGCCACTTCAGAGGACCCCCCAAGAATACCTTGATATCTGTCATGAGGTTCTTCGGAACATGAGTATCTTGGAGACCAATGGGGTCGATTTTGCTGCTTTCTAGATGAATGGTTTTGCCAAGAAATGGTGGAGGGATTATCTATTGACTAGACCAGCTGGGTTATCTACTAGAGAGGAGTGCCGCGGTCAGTTTGAGCGTCTCCATCAGGGCAACATGATTGTTACGCAGTATGAGACCTGTTTCATGGATTTGGCCTATCATGCTACTCTTTTGCTACCCACAGATAGGGAGAGGGTTAGGAGATTTATTGAGGGTCTTGCTCAGCCTATCAGATTGCAGATGGCTAAGGAGACAGGGAGCGAGATCTCTTTCCAGGATGCGGCCAATGTGGCCCGGCGAGTTGAGGTGGTTCTTGGATTGTGAGGTCAAGGGTCAGACAATAGACCTTGCCATTCTGGTGTATTCAGCGGTGCCTCATCTGGAGGCGGAGGTACTTTTAGTATAGGCCATTCTTCTACAACATTCCATTCAGCACTTCAGGAATCCCATGGTGCCCCAGGTGGTCGCGACCCTTACATGCCTTAATTCTTATCAGCCAGCTCCTATCAGTGCACCTCCTCTTCAGAGTTTTCAAGGTGGTTATACAGGTTGAAAAGGTCAGTTTGCCGGCCAGCAGTCTCAGCAGCCGAAGTGTTGTTATATTTGTGGTGACCCGAGGCACATTGCTAGATATTTCCCTCGCGCGTCGGGTAGTTCTCAGTATCAGGGTTCTCGTGCTATAGTTCCAGCACCATCTTCCGCACCATCTGCCCAGCCATCCAGGGGTAGGGGTCAGGTAGCCAGAGGTAGGGTCCATATTGTTAGAGGTGGAGGCCAGCTCGCTAGAGGCGGAGGTCCGCCTGTCAGAGGTCATCCTAGAGACATGGTTTAGGGTGGTGAGGCCCAGCCCCAATTTTATGCATTTCCAGCCAGACCTGAGGTGGAGTCCTCCGATGCTATTATCACAAGTACCGTTTCAGTTTGCAATAGAGATGTTTCAGTTCTGTTTGATCCAGGGTCTACTTACTCTTGTATCATCTTACTTTGCTTCATATTTTGTTGTGCCCCGTGATTCTTTGAGCTTCCCTGTATATGTGTCCACGCCCGTGGGGGATGCTATTGTTGTAGATCCTGTATATCGCTCGTGTGTGGTCATTATTGGGAGTCTTGAGACTAGGGTAGACCTTATGCTTCTTGATATGGTTGATTTCGATGTCATATTGGGCATGGATTGGCTGTCACCTTATTATGCTATCTTGGACTGTCACGCCAAGACAGTGACATTAGCTTTGCCGAGGTTGCCTCTATTAGAGTGGAGAGAGACTCCTGGTCATTCTGTAGTAGGGTTATTTCTTATACGAAGGCTCGTTGCATGGTCGAGAAGGAATATTTGGCCTATTTGGCTCATGTTCGTGATTCTAGTGCTTAGGTTCCTTCTATAGATTCGATGCCTGTTGTTCGTGAGTTTCCTGAGGTGTTTCCTCCAGACCTGCAGGGGATGCCACCCGATAGGGATATTGATTTTTGCATTGATGTGGCTTAGGGAACTCTGCCCATTTTTATTCCTCCATACCAGATGGCCCTACTAGAGTTGAAAGAATTGAAGGAACAACTGCAAGATTTGCTTGATAAGGGCTTCATTAGACCTAGTGTATCGCCCTAGGGCGCACCGATTTTGTTCGTGAAGAAGAAAGATGGATCGATGAGGATATGTATAGATTACTGGAAGTTGAACAAAGTCACTATCAAGAACAAGTATCCATTGCCGAGGATTGATGATTTGTTTGATCAGCTTCAGGGTGCCAAGGTCTTTTCAAATGTCGATTTGAGATCGGGCTACCATTAGTTGAAGATTAGGGCATCTGATGTCCCTAAGACAGCTTTTTGGACGAGGTATTGGCACTATGAATTTCTGGTGATGTCTTTTGGCTTGGCTAATTCCCCAGCAATATTTATGGACTTGATGAATCGGGTGTTCAAGCCTTATCTGGATTCCTTCATAATTATGTTTATTGATGACATTCTAATATACTTCCGCAGTCGGGAGGAGCATGAGCAGCACCTCCGATTAGCGCTTCAGATTTTGAGGGACAATCAGTTGTATGCTAAATTTTCAAAGTGCGAGTTTTGGTTGGATTCAGTAGCTTTCTTTGGTCACGTCGTATCAGTAGAGTGTATTCAGGTAGATCCTAAGAAGATTGAGGCAGTCAAGAACTGGCCTAGACCTACTTCAGTCATGGAGATCAGGAGCTTCTTGGGTTTGGCAGGTTATTACGATCAGTTTGTGGATGGGGTTTCATCTATAGCAGCCCCAATGACTAAGTTAACTCAGAAAGGTGACTCATTCAAATGGTCGGACGAGTGTGAGGCGAGTTTTCAGAAGCTCAAGACATCCTTGACTTCATCACTGTGTTGGTATTTCCATCAGGCTCAAGATCTTCAACGGTATACTGTGATGCCTCCTGCGAGGGGTTCGGAGCGGTATTGGTGCAGCACTTGATGATTTATGAGAAGAATTACCTTGTCCATGACTTATAGTTGGCAGCCGTTGTTCACGCATTGAAGATTTGGAGGCACTATCTTTATGGCGTGATCATCGCAACCTTAAGTATTTGTTCAAGCAAAGGATCTCAATTTGAGGTAGAAGATATCGTTAGAGCTATTGAAAGACTATGATGTCACTATATTGTGTCATCCGGGAAAGACCAATGTGGTGGATGATGCATTGAGTAGCAAGGCCGTGAGTATGGGCAGCGTGATATTCATTCCAGTAGGTGAGAGACCGCTAGCTTAAGATATTCAGACCTTGGCCAACCAGTTTGCGAGGTTGGATATTTTAGAGCTCAGCTGTATTTTAGCTTGTACAGTCGCTCGGTCTTCCTTATTTGAGTGTACCAGAGATAGGCAGTATGATGACCCTCACTTGATGGTTCTTAGGTACACAGTTCAACACGGTGGTGCCAAGCATGTTACAACTGGAGATGACGGTGTTTTGAGGATGCTGGGTCAAGTGTGTGTGCCTAATGTTGATGAGCTTCGTGAGTTGATCCTTGAGGAGGCTCACCATTCTAAGTATTCTATTCACCCGGGTGCTGCCAAGATGTACCAGGACCCACAACAACATTATTAGTGGAGAAGGATGAAGAAAGATATTGCTGCTTACGTGGCTCGGTGCTTGAATTGTCAGCAGGCAAAGTATGAGCATCAGAGACTCGATGGTTTTCTTCAGCAGATGGAGATTCCTGAGTGGAAGTGGGAGCACATTACTATGGACTGCGTTGTTGGACTCCCACAGACTCGGAGGAAGTTCGACGCCATGTGGGTTATTGTGGATAGGCTGACTAAGTCAGCGAACTTCAGTCCTATGGCAAGTACTTAATCTTCGGAGCTGTTGGCAAAGGTTTATATTCGGGAGATCGTTCGCCTTCACGGTGTGCCCGTATCTATCATTTCTGATTGAGGTACACAGTTTACTTTGCACTTTTGGAGGGCAGTACATCGTGAGTTGGGTACGTGGGTTGAGTTGAACACAACATTCCATCCTTAGACGGATGGGCAGTCCGAGCGTACTATTTAGATCTTGGAGGATATGCTCCGTGCTTGTGCTATAGATTTCGGAGAATCATTGGATCAGTTCTTGCCGATAGTGGAGTTTTCCTACAACAACAACTACTAGACGAGCATTCAGATAGCTCCCTATGAGGCATTATATGGTAGACGGTGCAGATCGCCAGTTGGATGGTTTGATCCGGGAGAGGCTTAGTTACTAGGTTCAGGAGGCCGTGGACAAGGTTAAGATTATACAGGATCGACTTCGTACAACTCAGTCCAGGCAAAAGAGTTATGCCGACCGCAAAGTTTGTGATGTAGCATTCATGGTCGGAGAGAGGGTATTACTTCGGGTATCGCCCATGAAGGGGGTTATGAGATTTGGGAAGAAGGGAAAGTTTAGCCCTAGGTATATCGGGCCATTCGAGATCCTCAAGAAGATGGGGGATGTAGCTTATAGACTTGCATTGCCTCCAGGATTATCCTTAATTCATTTGGTATTCCATGTGTCTATGCTCCGAAAATATCATGCTGACCGTTCCACGTGTTAGATTTCAGCTCTATCAAATTGGACAAGGATTTGACCTATGAGGAGGAGTCGGTAGACATTATAGATCGACAGGTTCGTTAGTTGAGGTCAAAGAGTTACCCTTCAGTTCGAGTGTAGTGGAGAGGTCAGCCTGTTGAGGCAGCTAGGTGGGAATCCGAGTCGGACATGCGGAGTAGATATCCACACTTGTTTGCCAGTTCAGGTACTTTTCTATGTCCATTCGAGGACGGACGTTTGTTTTAGAGGTGGAGATCGTGATAACCCAAAGGGATCATCTTATGATTTAAGAATCCATTCCGGGCTCGTTAGACTTAAATATATTATTTTTATTCACCTTGATTTTCGTGTGCAGTACGGACGTGAATCCGGAAAGCCTTATGTGAAAATATATGAAATGATAATTTTTTATATTTAAAATGGACTTTTAGTTGACTTTGGTCAAAGTTTTGAGTAAACAACCCCGGACCCGTGTTCCGATGGTCCGTAGTAAAACATGGGACTTGGGCGTATTCCCGGAATTGAATTCCGAGGTCCCTAGCTCGAGAAATAAATTTTTGATGAAAATTTTTAGACTGAAATTTAAAAGGATTTAAATAAATTGATTAATGTTTGAAATCATTTGTATCGGGACCGTATTTTGAATCCGGAGCCCGGTACAGGTCTATTATAATTTTCAAGTCATGTCTGCGAAATTTGGTAGAAATCGGAGTTGATTTTACGTGATTCGAACGCCCGGTTGAGAAAATAGTAATTTTGAAGTGTTGAGAAATTCATGAGTTTTGATGTTAAATCCGTAGTTATAGGTGTTACTTTAGCGATTTGATCGCACGAGTAAGTCCATAGGATCTTTTTAGACTTGCGTGCATGTTTGGTTTGGAGCCCCGAGGGCTCGGGTGAGTTTCAGGTAGGCTACGGGATGTTTTAAACTTAAAAATTATGTTGTCTTTGTTGTTGCTGGTGCGCAGGTGATTTGTGCTTTGCGATCGCGAAGCCTCTCTCGCGATCTTGAAGTGTAAACCAGGCTGAGGAAAAATCCTTCTCCACGAACGCGAAGTACTGGTCGCGAACACAAAGCAGTGCGGGGTGGTACCCTTCGCGAACGCGATAGGTTAAAGGGACCTGGGGGAGGGGAGTCACATTCTTCTAAGCGAACGCTACCACTGGGTCGCAAACGCAATGGTCAGGGGGGACAAATCATCGGGAATGCGAGCAGCTCTTCGCGAACGCGTAGGATTTCTGGCCGCAAATCATTGCGAACACGACAGGTCCTTCGCGAAAGCGAAGAAGACCTATCCAGCGAATTAAAAAGAAAACCTAAAATGGGAATTGGCCATTCTCTCATATTTACAAAAACCAAGAAGGTTTAGAGGCGATTTTCAAGAGACAAGCTCTTCCCAAAGTGTTGGTAAATGATTCTAAACAACTCTCTCCCAATTACCTATTGTTTTTCATCAATTTTGAACCAAAAATCTAGGGTTTTCATGGTAGAAATTGGGGGTTTGGGTAGAATTAGAAATTTTTGTATAATTGGAATTTAGACCCTGAATTGGGGTCGAATTTTGAAACTAATTACATAGTCGGGCTCGGGGGTGAATGGATAAACGGATTTTGGTCCGAACCTCAAGTTTGGACCAAGTGGGCCCGGGGTTGGTTTTTTACTCTTCTTTGGAAAAAAATTGGGAAATAAGTAATTATTCATTAAAGTTGATCCCTTTAGCGATGATTGATAATATTAAGATAATTATGATTAGATACAAGTGGACTGTAGGTGAATTCTAAAGGGAAAGTTGTACTTGAGCAGTGAGTGGCCTGCGAAATCGAGGTAAGTGTTGTGCCTAACCTTAGCTTGAGGGAATATGTATTGTGTGATTACTTGCTACGTGTTTAATTGCTGAAAACGATGTATAGGTGATGTTACGAATACCTATATGTTATAGTCGAGCCATATCATGCCAGTGAAAGTCCATTCTTGCCATTCTTGTAGTCTTAAAGTCTATTATCCATGCTTATTGTTGCTATTGAACTGTTGGGAGAACTGTATCCGGTTCCACCGAGATGGATAACATTGTGAACATTGATTCGAGGTTGAGACGTTAAATTTTGAAGGTAATTATGATGAAATGCTGATTTCTTGTGAATTTTTTTTTTATCTGTTGTTAATTTATTTATATGGTGAGGAAGAATGTAAACCACGAAGGTTGATGACGTGCACAATTTATTTATATTATGAGGAAGAGTGTAAAGCACGAAGGGTGATGCCATGCATAATTTATTTATATTGTGAGGTTGAGTGTAGAAGCACGAAGGGTGATGCCGTGCGTTCTTATTTATAATCTGGTGAGGATGGGAGTAAAAGCACAAAGGGTGATTCCGTGCATTCCTATTTGTTATTTGGTGAGGCTGAGAGTAAAAGTACGAAGGGTGATGCCGTGCAGATTACCTTTCTATTTTAGTTGCTTAATTTGTTTGTTTGTTAATTACTGTTTATTTCTGTCTTCTCGTTTTTCTCACTTCTTATGTTGAAATTCCCCATTGTATGTCCCTTCCCATTAATTGTTGTTTTAATTCTTTATTTGCTGTTATTTCCTATAGCATGATTATATATGTCCAGGTTTTTATGTGGTGTCCTGTCCTAGCCTCATCACTATTTCGCTCAGGTTCGGCTCGACACTTACCCGTACATGGGGTCGGTTGTACTAATATTGCACTCTGCACTTTCTATGTACATCCAAGTTTAGGTCCGAGCTGAGTTCGAGTTGTAGCAAACTATTCGCACGGGGACACGAGGTAGATCTGCCGACGTCCGCAGATTTCTGGAGTCTCTTCCTTATTATTCAGTTGCTATTTAATTTAGTTCAAAATAGTTATTTAATTTCTTTCAGCCAAATACTTTTAGTAAATTCTTAGTAGTTCATGAATTGTGACTCCAAACCCTAGGTAGCTAGAGATTAGTATTATTTTCATTGTATCGTATACTGTTTCATTTGTTATTTTTGGTATCATATATTGGATGGTAGAAAAACTTCGTATATATTTTAATTGTTTTAATGTCGTAACCCTCTAATGTTGGCTTGCCTAGCAAGTATAGCGTTAGGCGCCATCACGGTCCCGACGGTGGGAAATCGGGTCGTGACAGCAAGATTTTAACGACCCGATCGGTCGTTTTGTGTTATTGGACCCCGTTCCCCCAAATGAAACTTCCCATAGAGGATTTTTATGATTTATGACTTGCGGGGACTGGTGGTCCGGGATTCGGAAGTGTTTAGAGTGCAATAGGAACAATTGGCTCCTTAAGGTTGGCCTTTAAGGCCAAGTTTGACTTCGGTCAATATTTTGGGTAAACGACCTCGAAATCGAGTTTCGTCTGTTCCGATAGCTTTGTGTGATGATTTCAGACTTGGGCATATGTTCGTATTGGGTTTCTGATGACCCAGGGGCATTTCGGCGCCCAATATTGAAATAAGAAGTTCCTTAAGTTCATATTTTTGTTTGGGACGTGTTTTTATGTTATCGAGGTCCGAACAGAATTTTGAGATCGAGAATAGTTCCGTTATGTTAATTATGACCTGCCTGCAAAATTTGGGGTCATTTCGAGTTGTATAGGTCGGTTCGGCGCGTTGTGGGCGAAGTCTACAAAACTAAAATTCCTAAGGTTGGTTCTTGGGGTTTGGGGGTGTGATTTTGAGTTTTAGCGTTGTTTTGGGTATTTCTAAGGCTCGAGCGAGTTCGTATTAAAATTTGGGACTCGTTGGTATATTTGAATTAGGGCTCGGGTGGGCCGAGGTGCCTCCCGGGCACCTAATAAGGCCAAAAAACCAGCTAAAACAGCTACTGGTGCAGCTGTTGCTGGTGTGGCCGCAGGTGCGGTTTCCCAGCCGCAGTTGCGGGACCGCTCTTGTGGTCCCAGCCTTGCAGGTGCGGAAACCCAGGAGTCCCCCATCCTTCGCAGGTGTGGAACCATTTCCGCAGGGGCGGGTCCGCTGGTGCAGAAACCCCTTCGCAGGTGCGGTCCCCAGCCCCCTCGCCATTTTCCGCAGGTGCGATTATTTTCTCGCCGGTGCGGGACCGCAGGTATGGTCCCTGGGTCGTAGGTGCGGAAACACCTGTAGGCTAAGGTGAGTAATTCCTCTCTATTTTCATAAATCTTACATGGAATTCAATTAGAATTAATTACTAAAACATCAAAAATCAAGAATTTGGGTAGTACAAGTAAGGGCTCTTAAAAATTTGATAAATCACCCAATGGTTGCCATGCATTCCAGTAAAGTTACGAAATCTTGATCCTTAGGCTACGAGTGAGCGACCCCTTCAATAATTCTCGATATTTGAGCATTCGGGCTCGGGGTTGAAGTTGGGTAATTCTTCAAGAATGGTGAATTTTGGGTTAATAGGTTAATTCTTCTTTTTTGATCATGAAATGATGTAATTATACTATATTTTGGCTAGTTGCGAGCCGTCGAGGGTAGATTTCGGATATTCGGGCGCATCCTTGATCCGAGGGGTGGTTTCGTTACGAGGTGAGTCTCCTTTCTAACCTTGTAAGAGGGAATTGTCCCCCTAGGTGATTTAAATGCTATATGTGATAATTTGTGGGGGCTACGTGCGTACAAAGTGACGAGATCCGTACGTAGAGACTATTGATATTGTGTCCGGGTAGTTAGGCCCACATCATGCCTTGTGTTTTACTTGATATGAACTATATGCTGCTGAATTTACATTTCACATTGTTTACATTCCCGAAGTTATGAAATTTGAGAAAAACTTGTAAGAAATTTGATTATGGAAAGGCATTCTCTTTTAAAAAGGAATAATATATGTGCATGTGACCGCTTCGCAAATTGTATTCCGCGAGCGGAGTGTGATTTCCCCCACTCTATTGAGAGGTGCACTTTTGGGACGGGCCGATCGATCCTTCGGCAGTGCGCAGATAGACTGAGAGATGCACTTTTGGGATGGGTCGGTCGATCCCTCGGCAGTGCATGGAGAGATTGAGAGACGTACTTTTGGGATGGGCCAATCGATCTTTTGGCAGTGCGTAGAGAGTTTTAGAGATGCACTTTTGGGACTGGCCGATCGATCCTTCGGCAGTGCATAGAGAGCTTGTGAGGTGCACTTTTGGGACGGGCCGATCGATCCTTCGGCAGTGCACGAGCGTGACTATCCTGTGACTCCGGCCGGTTGTCCTCACCCTGCATGCGTATGCTTTATTTGTTATTAAATTTCATGAAATTTATCTGACAGATGTTTGGGAAAAGGTGAGGTGGTAATTGTTTTATTTATCCTCGGTATTCTTCTTGGATTTCAGTATCTTACACATATATACTTATTGCTTCACTGACATACATGCCTACTGTTTTTCTTACATTTTGTTAATTTATACTGTTGGACCTTAGTGAGTGTCATGTCGACTTCTCGTCACTACCTCTTCGAGGTTAGGCGGGATACTCACTGGGTACATATATATATTTATGTACTCATGCTGCACTTTTGTACTTAACTGTACAGGTTCTGGGGCTGGTGTTTCTTGTTATCCGACCGGAGCTTGACATATTCCGGACCTGACTCCACGGTGAGCTGCCTCCCTTGGCGATTCCCAGCTATGCTATTGAGTTATCTTTTTTTTATTCCTGTCTATATCCTTTCAGGCAGCAGTACCTCTTGTATCTTCTTTTGTATATTCTACTAGTCGCCCATTGACTTGTGACACTAGTTCCTGGCACACACTTAGTAGAGTTCTATTTTGGAACTGTATATGTATATATGTATTGGATCACGATCATTTTGGTGGTATGTACTTAAATTGATAAATGCTTCCTCTTCTATTTTTAATAAGTTAAGTGTAAAACTTTGGGAAACATGTGGGGTTGGTATGTTAATAATGAAAACTTCACTAGTAAGCACCGTTGGCTTGCTTGACCTCGGTGTCGGGCGCCATCACGACCCGCGTGGGATTTTGGGTTGTGACAAATATTTTAAGGTAGTAAGGTAAAGTTGAACAACGCACGAAAAACTTAGATGCAGAAGGGTGTGAATAGTCCATATTTCAGATAAAATGCTAGAAGCGCAGGGATTTAGTATCCAGGAATAATAACGGCATCGTCAGTAACATATCTTCCAACCTATGGTTTCTAGGTACCGAGAGATCTAGCTAAGAAAGTAAAGAATAATTAGAGACGATGTGGTGTCTCGCTTGATGCTCCAGAATAACATAAGGAAATCTATGGTGAAAGCAAGTTGAAAGAAGGTTGCGAATAGTAAAAATAGATGTGTATAGGTCGCAAGCTAAAGTATAGTAAAGCGACAAGGATTTATTATATGAGTAAGCATGAGAAAAGGAGAGTGAGAAGAAGACGAGAATGGATAAGTCCTCGGGATTAAGCCGATGAAAACAAGAGAGATAATTGTTTCTCTAAGGTATAGAAATTTCATTATAGCCTGAATGAACTCAAAAAGAATCTAAGACTAATAGAATCTAGAAAAAATGGAATATTTCCCTGGTAGTAAAGTGAGGGTGTGATTGTGATAGATAAAGGATGACGTTTGGGCCTTCGATTGAGTAATGACTTGAAGAGGATTTCATGAATTGTACGGCATTAAACTTACCCCTGTAAGGTGAGTCAAATTGGGGTGCTATAAAATACGGTTATGCAAGTATAGTATCTACCCTAGGTGGATCAATCTAATTACTCCAGATGTCCTCGATGAGATGTGAGCCCTAGCGACAGTGTTACATAAGAGATCAAGTTAGCAGTGGTAGATGATAGATCAACATTAAGGTGAATCAAAAATGGATGGACAAAAGTCACAAAGAATGAGGTGAGATTAGGCCGTCATTCTAAAGATGAACAGTAATGAAGAAGAATTAAAGGACATAGATTTATACATATGGGACAAACAACGAACGTAAGCTAGAGTTTGGTAGCAGACCTCAGTAACGATAAATCGAGGTAAGACTTATGGTATATTATGACCTACTTAGATGCAGTAGATTCATGCGAATAGATAATCAGGCCTATTAAATAAGATATAGCAATATTCATAAGTTTGACAAAGTACCGAGTGAAGAACTTCAGTATACTTATAGATGCCTAGAGGGACATCTTGTCAAGATCTGTATATGTTTACAAAGTGAGTCCTAGAGATTCGCTAAAAGCTGGAGGGGAGAGTCACATAGGCGCACATATAAGGAAAAGTTGTACAGGCTGCATGACAGAATTAGCAAGAGTTACGAAAATGAAAGAATTCCGACCACAGGCCGTGGTGTGATAAAGACGCCTACAGGTGGGAATACCATGGACTTTGGATTTATTCAGAGAAAAATTGCCTAGATGGAAAGGAGAGTATTAAAATATTCGCAAAAGTTATAGGTTATGATAACGATAAGTGCATCAGCCAACATTCGAGGACGATTGTTTCAAAGAGGGGAATGATGTTACACCCTATGTTTTTGTACATAAAAGTACGCCATAAGGAAATTGATGGAAGCTTAGAAATGAGAGGTTACATCCCGCATATTCGTATGTTAAAGTTTCGTCGTAAGTTTGGGAATGGGATTATTATGAGATTATAAGCATTGTGCTATTTCAAACAAGTGATGAGTAAATTCGTGAAGGTGAGAGGGTAAGCAGATTGAAGAAATTGAGTTTAGTAGAAGTTTGTCATTTTGATATAAAATACGGTCCAATCTATAATACCCGGTATTTATGGGCTAGTGCGATACAAGGTACCACATGACCATAATAGTAAGGTGTATAAAATATATTAAAAGTGAGTAGTATTTTAAGTGATTGAGATACTTTTTAATTATGTGGGTAATTAGTTAATTATTAGATTAGTGGGGAATTACCAATTTAATTAAGAAATTGATAATTAATGATAATATTTTGGATAAGCCTAAGGGAGATTAACGTAGCAGCCAAATACCTTACATAAACATGACTCTTGAATTCAAATAAAAGGTGGCAAAAACTTGGATATGTCTTTTGCAAACTAAGCCACAAGTGGGGGCCACACCCACTAATAAAAAAATCTTTCTAAAATCACCAAATAAAGAAGGGTCATACTTACAACGATTATATTTTTCAATAATAATATGAATTACTTCATCAAGTTAATACAACACTACAAAAAGTAATGGATGAATGCTCAACAAGTTCGTATGAAAATGTAGCAACGGGATTTTTCAGTTCTAAGGGAGTACGGTGCAATCCTTTTCAAGAATATCGTACGAATTTTTGCTTACTTCGATCCGCCGTTAAGTGTTGTCGCAATTGACGTGTGTTAGAGGGATTGTCAAGAGAATCGGCTCAGGTATGTTAAGGCTAATTCCTTTCTTTATTTTGGCATGATCTCGTAATTACATGTGTTTGATAATGAGGCATAAAGAGAAGTTCATACTCTTGAATTTATATACATTATCCTAGTCTCATAAGTTACAGTATTCTCCCTTATCGGGACTTTATATTCAATTGAGTATTGTCTTCTTCCTGTCAAGAGAGCGGAGGGCATATATATATATATATATATATATATATATATAGATATATTTTCACCGCCATCGTGCTATAATCGGTGGGAAAGCCAACCTCTGATCAGATGGTAAGTTATACACAAAGCCTACTGTAGCCTAGCGCCTATGAGCGAACCCAGTTGGCCGAGACACATAGCCTAGTATGACCGAGCTCCTATGAGCAAGCCTACTACGGCAGAGCCGTTATATATACCGAGCCTTATAAGGCTGGACATCTATTTTACTTACTATATTGAGAAAGTTGAGTCAGTATGAGCAGGTGGGCATATCTTCAGATTATCTTTCACTCCTAGTTACTTTCAGTTATTATAATATCATATCAGTTTCAGCTTTCAATATATTTCCTTACATACTCGGTACATTAATTCGTATTGATGTCCTTTTCTGGGGCCGCTGCATTTCATGCATGCAAGTTCAGACAGACAGACGGGTAGACCTCCTCATTAAGTAGTACCCGAGTTCAGTTTGGTCGGTAAGCTTCATGCCCTTCAGAGTTTCCGAGTGTAGAGATTTATGTACATCTTGTGTATATATGTATATATGCTATGAGTAGGTCGGGGCCCTGTTCCGATCACAGTATATCCATCAGTAGAGGCTTGTAGACATATCCTGGCAGCTAGTGCAGTATGTTGGGCTTGTAGGCCTTCTATGTATATTTTGTTGGTTTGACAGCCGTAGTAGTTATGACGACCTTGTCGGCCCAGATTTATATTGATATATAGTCGGCATTCGCAATTGACGTGCAATGTGGCCCATGGAAAAAGTATGACTTTATATGTTCAGAGTCCCTTAGTCGCAAGTTGGTACGCAAGGATATGTGAGGCAACGGGTGCTGGTCTTGCCCCCCAGGTTCGGAGCGTGACAAAAGTGGTATTGGAGCAGTTTTGTCCTAGGGAATCTACAAGCTATGTCTAGTAGAGTCTTGTTTATGGTTGTGTCATGCACCACACTTATAAGAAGGAGGCTACAGGGCATTTAGGACTATCACTCTTTCTTCTTGCTCTAGATCGTGTGGTAGAGCTCACTTATAAGAATTCACATTCCTAAATTCTATTTTATTCGTAATACAACAATACTTACATCCAGAAGGACAATTGGTAAGGGATTTAATGCGGTTGTGGAAGAGTTGAGTTGGAGGAACTCAAATTTTCATCATGCTTATGATGAGTAAATGTAGGGTCTCCAACAGATCATGTGTGTACTAAGACGTGTGAGATTCTGCAAAAGGAGCCCTAAGGCATGAATACATATCCACCTATATGGTAAAAAGCAACGACAGATTCAGAAGGTAGATACAAGCTTCACCAAGTAAAAGGTCAGGATATTAGGATCCGGATGAGGTTAGAGTAACCCAAAATGATGAATGGATTGTTTGTGTTAGTTGACATTGTCCGAAGGATATTACAAAGGTGCTAATAAATCTCCTTGTGAGACACCCAGGTGGTGAACTCTAGAATTGTATAGCTGGATATGAATACTTGAATGTTAAAGAAAACTTTTTTACAAAGATAGGCACTGGAAGCCTGGAAGGGATAAATATTATCTTAGTGTGGCTCCCGTCCCTAGTAAAGAAAGAATGTTAGGCAACCCGAAGAGCCAGTAGATGGAGAAAGGCGAGCTAAAAGCAAAAGAATGTCCTATTGAAATTTTCAAAATAAAGTAATAGACAGAAATGTTAGCAGGGAATGAGAAGAGAGTTAATGAAGGATGCATGGATGACAACAGTAGAAAAAAATGACACTATTACAGAATATATAGTCAAGCGAAAGAAAAGACGAGAGGAGCCCGGCCTTGAGAAGACAAAAGAGTATACGCCATAAAGTCATATCCTCATTTTGAGAAATAAGTTTGTGACTCTAATGTGATTACCAGGAAGAAAAGTTAGACCCCATAGTAATAGAAATAATATGGACTGGTGAACAAGATAAACTAAGCATGGATTAGGGACTGAGTGTTTTGATAATAGTCGGCATCGTGAAAAATTCAGAGATTGTGTTCCGGCGATAATAGAATGGACGACAGAAGAATAACCTTTAAAGGTCATTCAGGAAGACACTTCCCTAAAGCAAGCAATGTGAGCAAAGTTAAGCTTAAGGGACTATGTGTGCCAGTTACACTAAGTGTCACCCTCATGGATAAAGAATTTTGTTATCTTTTGTATAGAAGGATTACCGCAAGGTAGGAAAATGTCATCGATCATGTGAAAAGATGCCAAAGGGGAAGAGGTAAAACATCTATAGGTAGATCGTCGTGGCTCTAAATCTTAGTACTCCCCTAAAGGGGGAATATGGAGTGATGTGGCATTAAGTAAGAATTAAGTGATTCTACCGACTATGGAATGGTAAAGGAAGAATGCGATAAAAATGAGAAAGTAATGATATTGCACTTATTTAAATCCTATGGATATGCTACGACTCCAGAACATTATGCATACATGATGTCAAGGAGAGGAGGTAAGGGTTCCTGCCCGAGCTGTTATTGATAGATAAGGAGCCAGTGCGGGACATAAGTTAAGACAAAAGAAATGACCCAAAAAGGATTATGCGGAATATTGATATGAGAGTGGGCCAACGAGTAGTTAGTAGTTGATCCAGGAAGAGCCTAGTTATGGCTAGATGAGAGGATACAGACAAATCAACAGATCGTGCAAAATAAACATAGTGAACCCCAACATGGGGAATTCAGTCTCGCATATATGACATCTTGATCCTTGAGAAATATTCGGATAAGAGTTGGGGTAGTTAAAGATAATGTATGAATGTTATGGGAATAAAATAGAGTCCCACTGGGAAGACAGTCAAAACTTCAGTTCAAAAGCAACCATACGAGCACATGAATGTGGAGATAGGTATCTAAGGATGACTATAGGTGTGTACAAACATCAAAAATAATTTATCGGGTAAATGATATAACAAGCTTGTAACTTTACAAGAGCCATAAGGTCTCCCTAAGTACTACAACGAAAGAATAGATGAGTAAATAAGGAAGAAGGCTTCAAGCTAAGCACGGTGACCTAAAAAGGAAATGGTCTTATAAAAACAGTCTCACAACAACATTGCATGCACTCCATAAGAAAATGGTACCTACCGTGGCTAATGAACGAGAAGTAAAATCAGAAGTTATATTCAAGATCATATGAGTTGTATGGAATTGCGATGTGTGTAGGCACTAAGGTAACCTAAGTATGCACGCAACAAGGGGGCATAAAGACCCGAAAAACTAATTGCTTAATTTTAAAAAAATCCAAGAAAGAATTATTCGATTAATGACCCAGAGTACGTTATGAACGCAGTTAAAAGTTCAGAATTTTATACATGCAACATATATTTTGACAAATATACAAACATAGAAGACTTCGGTGTAAGTTAAAAGAAAGAATTGAGCCCCGTGCATAGATAAAGGATTGAGTTATTAGAAGGTTGTATCATGAATATTCCATAACACCCATGAAAGACTAAAGTAATGACTAATACCAGGAGCCGCAGATCGGAAGATAGCTTAAGCCTACATAAAGGTTGATCAGAAGGAAGAGGAAGTTAAGGAATTACATCAACCAAGTAAATCAAGAGTCTGATTATTGGACGCAGAAAATTATGAAAATCTTGATTGAGAAAATTGCAGGATCACTCTTAATATAAGAGGTACAAGAGATAAAGTACAACAACTATATTCCATAATGGCCTACGATGAAGCCAGTAAAAAAGTACCAGCCTCATAAGAAGTCAGTACGAAGCTTCCACCAGATTGTTTATGCACCAGGGGTGCAAGTATTATAATAGGGATTCATGTTATGGAGGTGAAATATACCCATGTGGAAGGGAGGCCATGAAATAAATAGAAGATACGATGCAAGATTCTAAGGTATTAAGGTAAAGTTGAACAACGTACGAAATACTCAGATGCAGAAGGTTGTGAATAGTACATACTTCGGATTCAAGGATAAAAGCGTGGGGATTTTGTATCCAGGAATAATAGCGGCATCGTCAGTAGCATATCTTCCAGCCTATGGTTTCTAGGCACCGAGAGATCTAGCCAAGAAAGTAAAGAATAATTAGAGACGATGTGATGTCCCGCTTGATGTTCCAGAATAACATAAGGAAATATATGGTGCAAGCAAGTTAAAGGAAGGTTGGAAATAGTATAAATATATACGTATAGGTTGCAAGATAAAGTATAGTAGAGTGACAAGGTTTTATGACAGGAGTAAGGATGAGAAAGGGTGAGTGAGAAGGGGACGAGAATGGATAAGTCCTGGGGATTAAGCCCATGAAAAAAAGAGAGCTAATGGTTTCTCTAAGTTATAGAAAGTTCAGTATGGTCTGAATGAACTCAAAAATAATCTAAGACTAATATCATCTAGAAAAAAATGGAATGTTGCCCTGGTAGTAAAGTGAGGGTGTGAGTTTGATAGATAAAGGATGACGTTTGGGCCTTCGGTTGAGTAATGACTTGAAGAGTATTTCATGAATTGTACGGGATTAAAATACTCTTGTAAGGTGAGCCATATTGAGATGCTATAAAATGCGGTTATGGAAGTATATTATCGCCCCTAGGTGGATCAATATAATTACTCCAGATTTCCCCGATGAGACATGAGCCCTAGCGGCAGCGTTATATAAGAGATCAAGTTAGCAGTGGTAGATGATAAATCAACATTAAGGTGAATCAACAGTGAATGGACAAAAGTCACAAAGAATGAGATGAGATTAGGTCATCATTCTTAGGATGAGCAGTAATGAAGAAGCATTAAAGGACATAGATTTATACATATGGGACGAACAACGAACGTAAGTTGGAGTTTGGTAGCAGACCTCAGAAACGATAAATCGAGGTAAGAGTTATGGTATATTATGACCTACTTAGATGCAGTAGAGTCATACGGATAGATAATCAGGCCTATGAAATAAGATATAGCAATATTCGTAACTTCGACAAAGTACCGAGCGAAGAATTTCAGTATACCTACAGATACCCAGAGGGATATCTTGTCAAGCTCTGTATATGTTTACAAAGTGAGACCTAGAGATTGGTTAAAAGCTGGAGGCGCACATATAAGGAAAAAGTCGTACATGCTGCATGACAGAAGTAGCAAGAGTTACGAAATTGGAAGAATTCCGACCAAAGGCCGTGGTGTGAGAAAGAGGCCTACAGGTGGGAATACCCTGGACTTTGGATTTATTCATAGAACAATTGCGTAGATGGAAAGGAGAGTATTATAATATTTGCAAGGGTTATAAGTTATGATAATGATAAGTGCATCAGTCAACATTCGAGGACGAATGTTCCAAAGGAGGGAATAATGCTACACCCCATGTTTTCATACGTGAAAGTACACCATAAGTAAATTGATGGAAGCTCGGAAATGAGATGTTACATCCCGCATTTTCGTATGTTAAAGTTTCGTCGTAAATCGACATAAGTTCGAGAATGGGATTATTGTGAGATTAGAAGCATTATGCTATTTCAAACATGTGATGAGTAAATTCGTGAAAGTGAGAGGATAAGCAGATCAAAGAAAATAAGTTTCTTCGAAGTTTTTCATTTGAAAATAAAATACGATCCAAGCTATAATACCTGGTATTTATGGGCTAGTGTGATACAAGGTACCCCATGACAGTAATAGTAAGGTGTACAAAGTGTATTAAAAGTGAGTAATATTTTAAGTGATTGAGATAATTCTTAATTATGTTGGTAAGTGGTTAATTTTTGTATTAGTGGAGAATTACCAAGTTAATTAAGAAATTAGTAATTAATAAAAAATATTTTGGATAAGCCTAATGGTGATTAACGTGGCAGCCAAATACCTTACATAAACATGACTCTTGAATTCAAATAAAAGGTGGCAAAAGCTTGGAGATGTCTTTTGCCAACTAAGCCACAAATGGGGCCCACACCCACTAATACAAAAATCTTCTCTAAAATCACCAAATAAAGAAGGGTCACAATTACAATGATCATATTTTAAATAGTAATGTGAATTACTTCATCAAGTTCATACAACACTACAAAAAGTAACGGATGAATGCTCAACAACTTCGTATGAAAATGTAGCAACGGGATTTTGCAATTCTAAGGGAGTACGGTACAATCCTTCTCAAGAACATCGTACAGATTTTCCCCTACTTCGATTCGCCGTTACGTGTCATCGCAATTGACGTGTGTTAGAGGGATTGTCAAGAGAATTGACTCAGGTATGTTAAGGATAAGACATTCCTTTATTTTGGCATGATCTCGTAATTACATGTGTTTGATAACGAGGCATAAAGAGAAGTTCATACTCCCGAACTTATATACATTATCCTAGTCTCATAAGTCACAGTAGTCTCCCTTATCAGGACATTATATTCAATTGAGTGTTGTCTTCTTCCAGTCAAGAGAGCAGAGTGTATATGTGTGTGTGTGTATATATATATACAGTATTACAGTATTTTTACCACCATCGAGCTATAATCGATGGGCAGGCGCCTATTGGTCAACCTCAGATCAGATGGTAAGTTATATACCGAGCCTACTGTGGTCGAGCGCTTATAAGAGAGCCCCGTTGGCCGAGATACAGAGCCTAGTATGGACGAGCGCCTATGAGCGAGCCTAATACGGCAGAGCAGTTATATATACCGAGCCTTATAAGGCCGGAAAACTATTTTACTTACTATATTGAGAAAGTTGAGTCACTATCAGCAGGTGAGCATATCTTCAGATGATCTTTGACTCCCAGTTACTTTCAGTTATTATATTATCAGTTCAGTTTCAGCTTTCAGTATATTGTCTTACATACTCGGTAAATTATTTCTTATTGACGTCCCTTTTTCTGGGGGCGCTGCATTTCATGCGTGCAAGTTCATACAGACAGACGGGTAGACCTCCTTATTAGGTTTTGCCCGAGTTCAGCTTGATCGGTAAGCTCCATGCCCTTCGGAGTGGCCGGGTCTAGAGCTTTTGTACATCTTGTATGTGTGTGTGTGTGTGTGTATACATATATATATATATATATATATATATATATATATATATATATATATTATGAGTAGGTCGGGATCCTGTTCATCACAGTATATCCATCATTAGAGGCTTGTAGACGTATCCTGTCAGTTAGTGCAGTATGTTGGGCTTGTAGGCCTTCTATGTATATTTTGTTGGTTTGCCAGCCGTAGTAGTTATGATGGCCTTGTCGGCCCAGCTTTATATTGATATTTATTCATCTATTGCAATTGTTTTGCAATGTGGCCCATGGCCAAAGTATTTCATTATATGTTCAGAGTCCCTTAGTCGCAAGTTGGTACGCAAGGATAGGTGAGGCACCGGGTGCCGGTTTAGCTCCCCAGGTTCGGGGCATGACACCATGCGATTTATATTATTTATATTATCATTGTCATGGTGAGAAAGAGTGTAAAATCAGGAAGGGTGATGCCGTGCAATTCTCACATTATTATTTATTGATTTATGAAGTGAGGAAGAGAGTTAAAGCACGAAGGGTGATGTCGTGCCATTAATATTATTTATTAATCATTTTATGGTAAGGATGAGAGTAAAAGCACTGTCACACCCCCAAATCCTAACAGGTCGTGATTGCGTCTATCATGGAACTAGGCTAGCCAACCATCTCATTACTACGCATTTGTTCAATTATAAAAGTTCATAATTTAATAATAAGCAGCAACCATAGCATAAAATAATGTAATTAAGTCTTAGCGTCCCAATATAGTCTAACAACTCTAACAAAAACTCCCAAGACTGGAGTCCATAGTCATGAGCATCTAAGAATAAAAATAAATATAACTCTCCTAAAACTATAATATATGTCGCTGAATCAAGTGCTAAAACACAATAAGGGAAGGAAGTGGAGAAGCTGTTGACGCTGGACAGCTACCTCGAAATCCCGTGAACCTGCAACTACGAGCAAGGACAGCTACTGCTCCAGACTGTCACCTGAATCTGTGCACAGAGGCATAGGGAGTCTTTATGAGTACGCCAACTCATCAGTAATGAAAATAAATCACAGTCTAAGAATTATAAAACATACATTACAGATACACAATTTCACAAAAGCCAGTAAAACACCAAGTCACCATGTAGTATTCATCAAATAATAAGTTCGAAATCAGTTTCCAGAAATCCTTTGAAAATAACTGTAAGATCAGTATATCTCAGTAAAATTCCCAGTACAAACCATTTTGAAAACGAAGTAAATCATACTTCGAAAACTTAGTAAAATCATTATAAATCTGCCCCTCGTGCCAAAATCATTTCTTGTAACAGTTGCCCCTCAGGCATTCTCTCAATCACTCAGTATCAATCATCACTCAGTATCGGCCCCACGGGCAATAATCATCACCCAATAGGTACCTGCGCTCACTGGGGGGTGTGTACAGACTCCGGAGGGGCTCCTACAGCCCAAGTGCTATAACAATATAAGGCATGAAAGCCTCCTCACAATATAGGCCTAAAAGCCTCCCTCATATAAGGCCTGAAAGCCTCCTCACCTCTCATATAAGGCCTGAAAGCCTCCACACCTCTCATATAAGGCCTGAAAGCCTCCTCACCTCTAATATAATGCCTGAAAGCCTCCTCACAATATAGGCCTAAAAGCATCACTCAGTCAGACACTCTCAATTTGCCCTTAGGCCATAAACATACCGGGTTCTCGACCCAAAACAGTGTTTCATTTTTCAATAAATAGTATCAAATACTCTTAGTGTCAAACAAATTTATCAGGGAAAGACTGAGTGAAAAATCATAACATATCAGTGAGGAAAATATAGTAAACACAACCCCCAAGGGAAAAACAGATCGGCACTAGGCCCCAAACACGGCTTACAACCCAAATCATATCATAATAAAATAATACTAATTAAGCATAGGCTTAAAAGTCGGTTTAGCAACTCAATAGTCTCCTAAATGGGAAGATATTTCCAACATTTCAACCTTTGCATTTCAAAACCCGTGAAAGGGTGCATAGTCTGGGGTTTCATACCCTCAGGACAGGATTTAAAGACATTACTTACCTCAAAACTAGCCCGGAAACTATTCCGCAACACGCTTGCCTCTCGTATCCACTTCCGAAGGCTCCAAATCTACCAAGTTCAGATTTTTATCATCAATTTATGCTTAAGGAGTAAATTCAAATCGAAAAATATCGAATTTAGCTCAAAACCCCGAATTTGGTCAAAACCCGACCCCCGGGACCGCATCCTGAAACTCAGAAATTTTTATATAAAACTGTTCTTCATCATCTCACGAGTCCGTACATATAAAGAACACTAAAATCGGAGTTCGTTTGACCCCTCAAATCAATCCCCAAAGGTCTCATAATCTCAAGACCTAAACCCCCTTTTTCTACTGATTTTCATAAATTAACTGCTGAGATTATGGTCTATAATCACCCATAAATGAGTTTTAATGATCAAAACACTTACCTCTATGATGAACACTAATTTACCTCTTCAAAAATTTCCCCCAAAGCTCTCTGTCCGTACAAAAAATGGTGTAAAAAGGGTTTAAGTCGCGGAGAGTTTATTTAAATACTGTCCAGGGGTTTCCGCACCTGCAGCCAAGCTCCCGTACCTGCGGTCCCCTAATCGCACTTGTGACCTTCCCCACACCTGTGGAGCTTTGTCCGCTCCTACGGGCCCGCACCTGCGATCCTTCTTCCGCAGGTGCGGTTACATAGTAACCAGAAAACCAGCAGCTGCTTGCTGCACTTTTTCAACTCTGAATTTCCCGTTAACCATGTGAAATCAATACCGATCCCCTCGGGATCCCAACCAAACATACTAACACGTTACATTTGATCATTCAAACTTAGTTTCACTCTCAAAACACTAAATATAACTTCAAAACACCAAAATCACATCGGATTCAATCCTAAAAACTTTCAATTTTCTAAAATCCACCAATGATGCCAAAACTATCCAAAACAACTCCGATTGACCTAAAATTTTGCAGACACATCCTAAATGACATTACGAACCTGTTCCAATTTCTCGAATTCCATTCCGACCCCGATATCCTATTTTCCACTGCCGACCGGAAATCGCCAAAAACTAACTTTTGCCAATTCAAGCCTAATTCTACACAGGGCATCACAAAATTATTCTGAACACACTCCTAAGTCCCAATCACCTAGCGAAGCTATCCGAGCCATAAAATCCGCATTCCGAGGTCGTTTACCAATAAGTCAACTCTTAGTTGACTTTTCCCTTTATAAGGCTATTTTTAAAGGCTAAATGACTGAACTCTCACTACAACCATTCGATTTCAAACCTACCAACTCTAACACATCAATAATAGTATAACCAACCTATGACAAGTCAATAAAAGCAATTATAATGCAGGTTTTACGTAACGACTGACCGAGTCGTTACAAGCACGAAGGGTAGTGCGTGCCATTTTCACATTATCAGCTACTTATTTTATTGTTGATGAATTAATTGGCTACTAAATAACACTTCTCCTGTCAAAATTCTTATATCATTCCCCTTCACACGTTCCTCTCCCAAATTTATAAATTGTTAATTATTGTGTTCATTGTTGCTTCGTATTTGTATATACTTGTATAGGTTGTTTACATACGTGTCTTGTCATAGCCTTGTCACTACTTCGTCGAGGTTAGCCTCAACAGCTACGGAGTACATGGTGTCAGTTGTACTCATACTATACTCTGCACTTCTTGTGCAGATTTTGGAGTTGGTCCCAACAGCGTACCATAGACTTGCTCGGATTCAACTACCCAGAGGAGACTTGAGGTATAACTGCATAGAGTCCGCAATCCTGAAGTCCCCTTCTACTTTATCTTAGTTGTGTATTATCATTCAAATATCTTGAACTTTATTCAGATGTTTATTTGTATTATTCTAGTAGCTCGTGCACTTGTGACACTGGATTCGGGGATGTATTTTAATGATTCGATTGTTATGGTCTTCCGCACTTTAGTTCAGTAATTGTCTTCCGTTTATTTTGATTTGTTTAAAAATAGTTAAGATTATGCTAATGATGGATTTCCTAGCAAGTGAAATGTTATGCATCATCACGGTCCCGAAGGTGAAAATTGTGTATTGGTAAGAAAGAGTGTCACACGTAAGCCAGCTTTTGACAACTCAGCCAGTCACGTGGACACAGGAAAACATGACAGCTGGATGTGATTCTTTGAAGAGATACGGTACAAAGAGGCACGGTTCAGTAAACCCACGAACTTATCAGACCCAGGAAACTCAACTTGATCAAAACGGGAGAGAGGCACGGTCAGAATGAATCTAGACAAAGCTACGGGCAGATTCAAGGACCCATAATTAATTACTCGAATGTTATGTAGCCGAATCCCAATTACCGTTATCCTTTGTAACGCCTCATTAATGTCATAGTTAGTCATTAATGAGTAACCATAGCAAGAGTCGTAGGTTGTAAGAATCTCCTATATAAGGGAGGGGAATACAGCTTGTAAAGGCATCCGATTTTCGAATACAATTAACTTCGATTTTTTATATTTCTGAAATACTTTCTATTATTAATCTTTCTTCATTACCTTGATTATCAGTAACCCGTATTCATCTTAAAAATAAGCTTTAATCAAAGGGTCTAATTCTTTGGTTAAACAGATTGGTTCCGTTACCGGGAATCTGATAATCTTTGTTTACTTTTCAAGTGATATCCTCTGAATTATGTCAAACTCCAACGACAACAACCAGTAAAGGAGTGGAACCCCAATTCCATCACCTTCAGGAACTCCACGTCGTTCGAGCGAACAATCCCCAGAAAGGTCCAATAACAACAATGGTGATAATGATCAAACTGTGGAACAAGATCGTGTAAAGCAAATGATTGCAGAATATGTGAGCCAAGCTTTGCAAGAATTTGCGAGAGGATTATCGGCCGCATTACCTACACCGTCGACGCCACCCCCCAATAACACCATCACCATGGAAAATCCTCAATCTGGGTTGGAAAACTCAGGAAGAGGAGATACTCCTAATGAATCTCTCGAAACGAGACCAGGTATATCTAATAACTCAGAATTACAAAATTTACTGCTAACCATGCAGAAACAGATGAAGGAGCAGAACGATCGCATCGAACAAATTCCTGGAGTACCACCTATCATCAAAGGCATCGATGTTGATAGATATTCTCAACAACCTTGGAAGCCAAGTGCGGCACCCTTGCCTATACCCAAGAAGTTTAAAATGCCTGACGTTCCCAAATATGATGGAACAACTGACCCACGCGACCATGTGACTGCTTTCACTACTGGGGTAAGAGGCAACGACTTAACGAAATAAGAGATAGAATTAGTCCTTGCCAAAAAATTTGGGGAAATAATTATCAAAGGAGCCCTAACCTGGTATTCTCTTCTCCCTGAAAATTCTATTGACTCTTTCGCTAAGCTTGCAAATTCGTTTATAAAAGCACACTCTGGTGCACAAAAAGTTGAGAAGAGAATGGAAGACATATTCAAAATAAAACAAGGAGACACGGAACTACTCTGTGAGTTTGTAGACATGTTTCAACGAGAAAAAATGCAGTTACCCAGGGTGCCTGATAATTGGACAGCCATGGAATTTGCAAGCAACCTAAACGATAAAAGCTCAGAAGCCACGAGAACCATGTATATAACAAGTACAGTACTAAACTCAGAATAGAAGAAGATATCACTGCTCGTTCGAGAGATGAAGATCATTCCAGATCCAGACGTCCTGAATCAGATTGAAGATCAGGTAAAAATAGGTACGATCCTTACTTAGGACCCTTAGGACGCGATATCCGCCCCAGGTTCGAAAACACTAGGTCGGACTATAGACCATAAGGAAGAGACATAGTCTCATCCTCGTCTAGATCCACAAAAGATCGAGATGAACGACCTAGAGGTAGTACTCAAATTGGGGATCATACCTTTAATGTAAGTACTACTGAACTTGTCTCAATATTGAGGAACATGGGAGACAATATTAAGTGGCCCAAACAGATGCGACCAAATCCAAGCAGAAGAAACCTAGATCACTGGTGTGAATTTCACAACGATCATAGGCACAAAACTGCGGATTGCAGATTTTTACAAGGTGAAGTAGAAAATTTATTAAAACAGGGCTATTTAACAGAATTGATTAGCGATAAAGGTAACAGGAATATATGAGGAACAGGCAGGAGCCCCCAAAGCCTCCTTCTCCAAAATGAACCGTCAACGTGATACACGGGGGTGAAGAAGTGAACGGAGTGATTTGCAAAACAACCACAAAGTTCACAATTACACATGGGAAACGGGCTCATGAAAATATGGAAGAAGATGATATAATTTTCGATGATGCAGATATCAGTGGATTAATGCTTCAGCACAACGATGCTCTGGTAATATCTTTACTTATTCATGACACTAATGTAAAAAGAGTGTTGATTGATCCAGGTAGTTCAGTCAATATCATTTTGCTGAGAGTCGTGGAAGAAATGCTGCTGGGGAATCAAGTAATCCCAAAAGCGCGAGCCATATCAGGGTTTGATAACTCTACGATTATAACAAAAGGAGAAATTGAGCTTAGCACTTCTGCTGAGGGGGTGATCAAAAGTGCCAGTTTCCAAGTCATCGATACTAACATGGATTATAACGCGATCATTGGAAGGACGTGGATCCACGACATGAAAGCGACATCCTCCACGTTGCATCAGGTAATTAAATTCCCCTCTGAATGGGGGATTCAACAAATCAAAGGCGATCAGTAGACCACAAGAAATATAAACTATGTGGTACACTATAACAAGCAAATAGAGGTGGAAGAATTACGAGATAAGGGAACCTCCCAAGCAGGTAACGCCGCCCAAACGGGCATGGAATAAATTACTACCCAAATAGGTACGGAAGGTATTATTGCTAAAACAGGTACAAAAGAAAATACTTACGAGAAGGAGAATCAAGTTACCACGGAAGGTGTACTATACCACACAGATGCAGATTCCAGACCGAACGTCATTCGTGAACCGGAGGAAGATGAGCACATCAAAACAACTACGGAGGAGCTCGAAGCTGTTCCATTATCTGAACAAAAGCCTGAGCAGAAAGTGTATATAGGCACGAGGCTAGGCCCCGCTCGAAGAGGTAAGTTAATTGATTATTTAAAGGCTAACGCAGACTGCTTTGCGTGGTCCCACTCAGATATGACAGGCATCCCACCAGAAGTGATGACTCATAAACTAAATGAAGATCTATCCTTCGTACCTGTTAAGTAGAAGAAAAGAAAGCAAGGACCATTCAAGAACCAAGTGATCGAAGAAGAGGTACAGAAACTCTTGAAGATTGGTTTGATATGAGAGGTAACGTACCCTAACTTGTTAGCAAACACCGTGGTAGTACCTAAAAAGAATGGAAAGTGGAGAGTATGCGTAGATTATACTGACTTAAATAAAGCATGCCCCAAAAATTCATTCCCATTGCCGCATATAGATCAAATGATTGATGCCACAGCAGGTCATGAATTATTAAGCTTCTTAGATACATATTCTTGTTATAATTAGATTAAAATGAATCCCTCAGATGAGGAAAAAAATTTCTTCATTACAAACAGGGGGACTTACTGTTATAAAGTTATGCCTTTTAGCTTAAAAAATGCTAGAGCCACCTATCAAAGGTTAGTGACTAAAATGTTCCAAGAACATCTTGGAAAGACGATGGAAGTCTATATTCATGATATGTTGGTAAAATCAACACAAGCACAAGACCATTTCCAGCACCTCTCTACTGTTTTTGATATTTTACGCAGGTATAATATGAAGTTAAATCTAGAGAAATGCGCTTTTGGAGTGCAATCAGG
>ML385010.1:0-14223 GCA_005239525.1 Nicotiana knightiana
GGGGGGGGGAGCTCTTAGGATGAAATAACTTTTTCCCTGTCGAGTTAGGATAACTTCACGTCACAAGTGCCCAAGGTTGAGTGAGGCGTTAGCTGGGAATTTTTTTCAATTCTGACTTCTGCGCCACAGCTAATGGCCCATGCTAGCCTGGGCACTACTCTGTGACCCTTTTCCCATTTCGTTCCTTTTTACCTCCAACCTCGCACATTCTTCCGACATGGCCTCCACATGATTCCTACACATAAGAATATCACGAATTAGCACAAATCATTACAATTTACATCCAAAATCTACGAAACAGTAAAATGCGAGACAATACGAATAATATCCAACCTTCGAGACCGTGATGGCGCCTAACATTTCGCTTTCTAGGCAAGCCAATGTTAGGGAATCTTTAAGCAAATTTTAATCAATTCAAATAAGTAAAACCAGTTAAACCAAAATGAAACCAATACGGAATGCAAAAAATCATAAAAACCCATAATATCTAAATACAACCTGGATCTGGAGTTACAAATTCACGTGCATCTAGGGTTTATACAAACATGATTTGAATTAAGTACAACTATCTTGAATGAAAAGATTAGTAAATAGGGGAAATGGAAGGGGACTTCAAGGTCTGCGAATTCCAGCAGATCTACCTTGAGTCTCTAGATGCCATATTCGAGCTGATACGCCTCGCAGACAGCTGGGAGCAGTACAAAAATCTGCACAAAAAGTGTAGAGCGTAGTATGAGTACAACCAAACCAATGTACTCGGTAAGTGTCGAGCCTAACCTCGACGAGGTAGTGACGAGAATATGACAAGACACCCACGTAATAAACCTGTACAGACGGAAATATGCATACAACATAACAACAAATTAACATATTTAACAAGTTCTATTGGGAGGAAAGATGCGAAAGGAGTACAAGATACGGTAACTAAAACAGGGAATGATA
Source organism: Nicotiana knightiana (assembly GCA_005239525.1). Classification (NCBI taxonomy): domain Eukaryota; kingdom Viridiplantae; phylum Streptophyta; class Magnoliopsida; order Solanales; family Solanaceae; genus Nicotiana; species Nicotiana knightiana. The sequence continues at coordinate 943 of ML385010.1, forward strand.
ATAAGGATAGTCAATAAACCTTCAACCAATAGAATGAACAAGCATAATGAATAAAACTTCACGACATCACCCCTTGTGCTTTTACTCTCAGCCTCACCATGAAACAATAATAATGGCACTACGTCACCCTTTGTACTTTTACTCTCAATCTCACCATAAAATGATAAATATGGCACAGCATCACCGTTCGTGCTTTTACTCTCAATTTCATCATAATGGAATAGAACGGCACGGCATCACCTTTCGTGTATTAACTCTCAAATACGGCACGACATCACCCTTCGTGCATTAACTCTCAAATACGGCACGACATCACCCTTCGTGCATTAACACTCTCCCTTACCATGCAACAATGAACATATAACATCTGGGAGATATAATAAGCCAAATAAAGTCTTATGTCATCAATAATTGTTCCACTATACAAATCTCTACCTCAGAAACAATGCTCAATTATCACAGATAGACTATAAATGCGGAAAGAACAATCAATTTAGTAATTAACTAGTCTAAGCATGGATATAATGATCAAAGAAAGAAATAGATAATAAGGAACAAGTCCCACCTGCATGCTTTAACCCAACAAGAATGCATAAGTACTCGTCACCTCACATATACGTTGAACCCAACATTTAAACAAGTAGAACATAGAAAAAGAGTCCTAATTCCTCAAGTCAAGGTTAACCACGACACTTACCTCACTCCAAAACCAACTCAAAACTCAACCATGGCTTTGCCTTTCGAACAAGCCTCTGAACCAACCAAATCTAGCAAATTATCAACCAAACAATTAAAATTACGCCTTAGGAACCACCCAAGGATAAAAAGGTTCAATTTAGGTCATTATTAAAAAAGTCAACAAACGTTAACTCCCGGGCCCGCTTATGAAATTCGGACCAAAACCCGATTACCCATTCACCGCCGAGCTTAGTTATGTAATTTGTTTAGAAATTTGATTTCATTTTCAGGTCTAAATTCTAATTTTACAAAAATCCGTAATTCTTCCTAAACCATCAATTTCCACCATGAAACTCCTAGAATTTAGGTTGAGATCTTATAAAATGTAATGGAAGATTGAAAAAAGATAGGTTAGAATCACTTACCACTGAATTGGCGAAGAAAGAATCTTGGGAAAAACGCCTTTAGGGTAGGATGGGGTATTGAGGTCGCAGAGAGCGTACATTTCAGCATCGTTGGAAGGTGTCCGCGAGTGATTTCCACAGGTGGGTTATCTCTTGTGAAAATATTAGTGGTGGCATGGTTGGCAAGTCTCTGTGAGAGGTTCTAGGGGCTATTCGGTAGGAGGCAGAATGTATGAATGATGCTAGAGAATTTGAGTATTTAGGGAGTGCTAGAAAAATAATTTGGAAGAATTGGACGGATTGGTTAAGCAAGATCGTGTTATCAAAGGAGAAGGGATCTCGACAAGGTCTAGAGGGGTGCAAGGAGTAGCTTCGGGATAAGTGGGGGAGTCCCACCATCTGCAGTTGGGTTGCAGGATTGTGTTATCATAGGGTTGCGGATTATCGACGTGTTGGCAAGTTATTACAGCTAAGGGAAAGGAGTAAAAATGGTGATTGTGCGTGGGATTTGATGAATGTGTGTAAAAGTTGGCCCTGTCGGACCAGGGTTAGGCTTTGGAAGATTCAGAATTTTGCTTAAGGCATATGTGAGTTGTCAGGGTAGTGACTCAGTCATGTGCTTCAAGGAAAAGGGTGTTCATGTGCTAGAAGAGACTTGGAGTTGATTGTATTCAGGGCCAGTCAGAGTGGGTGACTCTCAATAGCGGTCCTAGTGAGTTCAAAAGTTAAGAATGCGGCGTTTAAGGGTTTCAGGCAGCAGTATGATCAAGAATCGAGCTTTGCAGAGTAATTTATGAGAAAAAGGAAGATGGTTGGAATGTTCTATGATAGGTTTCAGCGTGCAGGATAGTATTAGAGGAGTGAGAGAAATAAAATCCGGATTGTAGAAAGATTATCAGGAGAGTATGAGCCGTGTTGCGGGATTTAGGCAGCATAGTCTCGTGAATCAAGGTCACTCGGGATGAGTGAGGGTTGAGTTTGATATGAGTTGAAGGAAGTTGCTATTATTCCTGAAACAATTGAAGATGATTAAAAGAAAATATATTGATTACCCATGGTTGAAATGGCAGATTTACGGTAGTACCCATGGTTGAAATGGGAATTCACTCGTGTGTTGAGATGATACTCTTGAATTGAGTTAAGTAAAAGGTTTCTATATGATGAAGTGTTCACCCTATTGGTGGTTCAGAAGTTATGATGGAATTCTTGCGCTACCTCATATTGGCATGTTAGGTGCGGTAAGCAGTATGTAACTGGGAGTGAGAATCGAGATTGAGATTCGATGTTGACAAGGACGTCATGATCTCGGATAAGCAAGAAAAAGTGTTTTTAAATTTCAGAGTAAGCTAGTGTTATCTTTAGTGTCCCCTGAGATCGATATTCGGTGAAAGAGGCTTTGTACCCTGGTCATGGGTTCTTGATTTGCGTTGTAGGATTAGTGTGGTCGGCGGTATAGATGTGCAGATTTGTTGCCTTGTGTGGAAGGTCGTGGAAGCATGACCGCGAAAAAATTGTATAAAGTGTGACATGCAGTCACCTGATTGATTGAAGATCTAGACCAAGTATAAAGAAGTGCAATATTGTTTAGTTGAGAATTTATGCCAGGAGGGCGTTCGGTTCAGTTGATTGTGGATTAAGGGGTGTTTGTCCTGACTATGATAGTTGTTCTCGCATATTATGAGAGAAAGTGGGTTAATGTGGACCCAGGTAAAGCTATTAGCTTAGTTTGGTGCGAGCAAGGTAGACTCGATGTTTGTGGATGGATTTAAATATGATTATGGGCTCCGTATGAGCCAGGCACGTTCATTTCAGTAGAGTGCTTTTTCATGGAAAGGTATTAGAACAACAGACGTGTTCCGTCTTCGTCAAATTCATGTGATATTATGGTTGCGCCGTGTGAGTTGTGAAACAACTTGACAATTTCCTATGTGTTGAGGTCCCGCGTAGTGGGGATGTTATATGAGCAGGATAGCTCTTGAGATCCAGAGTGTGTGTATATATATCGCACCTCAGTTGTGCTTGAGTTTTGTAGCCTATCGCTTTATCAGTCTCCCTAGGATGGTATTATGCACTTAGCATGCTTATGATCGATATTCAGTAGTTTGTAATAGTGAGCAAATCAACTCCGTATATATATCTTCTTATGTAAATTTTATGTGTGGATCGGGTGGAACGTTGCCACGGGTATGTTATTCAGATCGGGTTGCACGCCACAACTGTGTGATGATGAGTAAGGTTACCATATTTATTTTCTTATCTTCTACTTCCTATATTATGAGAAAAGTTCATATTAGTTGCGTGAGTTGGATAGTCCTTTCCTGAGTCGTTTCTTATTATAATGTTCGAGTTATGGCCTATTGGCGCGATGTGGTATCATGTGAGGCTGTTGATCATGTTTGGGGTGGTCTATTTTTTGAGCAGTTCATACTGGGTGAGGCGAGATTATCCGATCAGGGATCGGTGCGATAAGGTTATGTGAAGTGTATATTAAATAACAAATATCATGATTCAGGTTCGTAATGAGGTGATGATTCTAGTCAAGGTGAGATATTCAATGATTTGTTAACTCTGCAGTTGGGTATGAATTTCTACACATCTCCTCCGTTTGGTGGTATCATCAGCATTATAGCAGGGTGTGTGTATTAGAACTAGGTTCTGAGCTTATTATATGGATAAAAGAAGAAATCTTCAGATTTGATCAAGCTAATGTACTCAACTGGGTTGTGGTAGCACGGGCAGGTGCTCGAGGTATTAAACAGTGATTTGAGATAACTCCAGAGCAGTTCTTAGCACGTTTGAGGATGAACATCTGTTTAAGTGGGGGAGAATGTAACGACCCGACCGGTCGTTTTGAGCTCTAGCACGTCGTTCAGCGGGTTGAGGCCGTGAGGAGCTTTATTTTAGGTATTATGACCCGTGGGTGTGGTCGGAATTGAATTTCGGGAAGTTTAGAGTTGATTTGGAAAGAAAATTGTCATTTTAGAAGCCTTAAGTTGGAAGAATCAACTAAGATTGGAATTTTGAGTAAACGACCTCCGAATCACGATTTGAAGGTTCCTGCAGGTTCGTGTGATGATTTCAGACTTGGTCGTATGTACGGATCGAATTTTGGATAACCTAGGAGGGTTTCAGCATATATTGTGGAAGTCAACATTTTTGAAGGAATTTCCTAAGTTTGGCTTGAAGTGCATTTCAGTGATATTGATGTCTGTTTGGGATTCTGAGTCCGGGAATAGCTTCGTATGGTGATTCTGGAGATGGGAGCGCAATCAGAAGTGAATTCGGATGTCCGGAGGTCATTTGGCTAAAGATAGAAATTTGAAGGTTTTTGAGAAAATCCGACCGGAAGTGGAAATTTTGATATCGAGGTGGGAATGCGATTCTGGAAGTTGGAGCAGGTCCGTAATCTCGAATACGACTTGTCTGCAAAATTTTTGGGTCAATCGGACGTGATTTGATAGGTTTCAGCATCAGATGTAGAAGTTGGAAATTTCTAAGTTCATAAAGTTGGGATTTGGGTGCGATTCTTGGTTTCGATGCTGTTTGATGTGATTTGAGGCCTCGAGCAAGTCCGCATTATGTTTTGGAGCAGGTTGGTATAATTGGACGGGGTCCCGGGGGCCTCGGGTGGATTCCGGGTGGTTGACGATCAAGTTTGAGAGTTTGAAGAAGGCTGAGGTTACTGTCATCTGGTGTGACCGCACCTACGATGCTTGGACCGCAGGTGCAAAGAGGTGGTGGTCTGGCTTGGAGCACAGGTGCGATGATATTTCCGCACCTGGGAAGTCGCAGATGTGGGTTATGGGGCGAAGGTGCGAAGTTGTCTTGAGCTGAGGAAAACCGTAGGTGCGGAGGTTTGGTCGCACCTGCGGAATCGCAGGTGCGAAAAATGGCCTGGGCATAATGTTTTTAAACCAAGATTTGTTTTCCATTTCATCATTTTTCATCTTGGCATGGACGATTTTGGGAGGTTTCAAAAGAGGATTTCTTCATGCAATGATAGGTAAGTAATTCCTTCATGTTTTTATGATTAATACAAGTTATATGCATGGATTATACATGAAAATTTTTGAAAAATTTGGAAATATTGAAGAAAACCTAGAAATGGTAATTTGGATTTTTAGCCACAAATTTGAGCATGGAATGTAGAGTAAATTGTATATTTGAACTAGTAAAGCTATGAGTAGAATATATCTTCGAGAAATTTCAGATTCCAGGCACGTGGGCCCGAGGGCATTTTGATCATTTCACTAAGCGGGGTTGCGAAATTATATAATTTGGAATTGTTGCAAATATTAGAGTATATTTTCATTGGTTTGCCATGATTTGGATAGTTTTGGGGCGTTGTGCATCCGTTGGAGTAGTCGCAAGGGCTTGGAAGCCAGTTATGGAATTTCGGAGCGAGGTAAGTCTCCTTTCTAACTTTGTGAGGGGTAATTGTCCCCGTAGGTGAATTAATTAAGTATGTGCTATTATCTTCGGGGGCTACGTACGCACGAGGTGACAGTAGTCCCTGCGTAGCTACTATTATGCCATGTTCGGGTAGTCTAGGACCCACTAGCATGGATTACGTGTTGTACCTGTGATCCTGCCTGTACTATTAAACTGCTAAATAATCGAAATCGTAATTGAATATCTAAAAGAAGACTAGATTTCATTTTCTTAATCATCTAAAAAGAGAATTGATTCCTCCGTGGATAATTGTATACCTGGTAGGGTTATATTATGGAATATCATTAAACTTGAAAAATGAGTATCAAAACAAAGATTTAAAAGCTATATTTCATGTTCCTTTAAGAAGAATTTTACAACTTTCCTGAGAAAAACTGCTTTCTTGATAAAAATGTGGACTTATTGTGTGAACATGTGTAACTTTGGGTGCCTGAGTCGCATGTATGATTCGCGAGCAGGATGACCCTGTATTTGTGTGTATTCATATGAGCACCTGAGTCACATGTATGATTCGCGAGTAGGCTGGCCTTATTATTTTTAACTGCGTCGCATGATCGATTCGCGAGCGGGGCAGATATATACATCTATGGTTCGAGCCGTTCGACCCTCGGCAGTGCACAGTTTATTATTGTTGGTCCGTGCCGTTCGACCCTCAACATTGCTTGCACATGATATTTACTGCGTAGTTGCTATGATTTTTGCTTGATTACTGGCCTAGAATTTTAAGTTGTCAATTATAATGACAGATTGACCTTTAGCAAGTGTCAAATTTGACCTCTCATCACTATCTCTCAGAGGTTAGGCGGGCGACTTACTGAGTACACGTTGTTTTTTACTCATGCTACACTTGTTGTGCATTTTATTGCACATGTACTTTCATAGCGATGTGGAGGATTGGAGACTTAGGCGAGCTGCATCATCCGGAGGCGACCCGCAGCTGACACAGTCTGCCTCATACTGTATTATATTATTTTATTTTCCTTGTCCACTTGTATTTCGGACAAGCTTTGTAGAAATTGTAAAATTCTTAGAAATTGCTCATGTACTTGTGACACCGGGTTCTGGGATGTGTTGGGATATATTTGCTAAAGTGTAATATTCAAACCATTGTTTTACTTAACCGATTTTATTTAGTTAACACATAATCAAGTGAAAGGAAATGTTTTTCATAAATGTTAAAAAAAAAATTGTTTCAATTAATTAATGATTGGCTGGCCCGATGATGATGTCCGGCGCCATCACGACCTTATGGACTTTGGGTCGTGACACCATCTCACCCACTCTCTCCAGAATCTCAAACGGTCTGATGTACCTAGGGCTCAACTTGCCCTTCTTTCCGAACCTCATCACACCCTTAATGGGTGAAACCCGAAGCAATACTCTCTCTCCGACCATGAATGCACTATCATGATCTTGACGATCAACATAACTCTTCTGCCTGGATTGAGCTGTGCGAAGTCGATCCCGAATAATCTTGACCTTATCCAAGGCATCATGCACCAAATATGTACCCAACAACTGAGCCTCCCCCGACTCGAACCATCTAATCGGTGAACGGCACCGCCTCCGGTATAATGCCTCATAGGGGGCCATCTGAATGCTCGACTGGTAACTGTTGTTATAGGAAAATTCTGCAAGTGGCAAGAACTGATCCCACGAACCCCGAAATCTATAACACAAGAGCTGAGTATATTCTCCAATATCTGAATAGTGCACTCAGACTGTCTGTCAATCTAAGGATGAAATGCTCTACTCAACTCAACCCGCGTGCCCTACTCACGCTGTATTACTCTCCAGAAGTGCGAGCGAAACTGTGTACCTCGATCAAAAAAGATAGACATGGGCACACCATGAAGACAGATGATCTTGCGGATGTAGATCTCAGCTAACAGCTCTGAAGAATAGGTATCTGCCACAGGAATGAAATGCGCTGACCTGGTCAACCTGTCCATAATAACCCATACCACATCGAACATTCTCTGAGTTCGTGGGAGTTCGACAACAAAATCCATAGTGATACACTCCCACTTCCACTCAGGAATCTCTAACTTTTGAAGCAACCCACCAAGCCTCTGATGCTCACACTTTACTTGTTGAAAATTTAGACACCGAGCTACATAAGAAACTATGTCCTTCTTCATCCTTCGGCCACTATGAGCATGTGATTTTTACTCGCCATATTGTCCTATAAAAATCCCAATAAATCAATTGATTTTATGAATATTGGTTGATTTTTCAGTAATTAATTATGAATTGTTTGCATATCCATAATTCATCTTCCAAAATCATTGGAATTTTTTCATTATGAAGTTATTAGTTATAATTAATTAAATAATAGACAAATGACGAGTATTTAACATGATGTAGTTTTATTAACTAATTACTATAAAAATTAATCATTTTATTCGATAAATCATAGATTTAAGTAAGAATATATAATTAGTTGTTTTATTCTTAATTAATATGCAAATATATGAAAAATAAGGTTTTGAAATTAATTGCTACATTTTTTTTGATTAAGTTAGAGTTTAATTTAATTAGAATAATTAAGTTAATTACCTAAGAAAAACAAAATCGGACCTGGGCCAAGAAAGACCCAGGCCCAACCCCCATTTTTCTATGCACCAAGACAACCCAGGCCCAAACTCAATCCCTACAAACGAACAACCCAGCCCAAATCCCTTTACCCGACCTGCCCCAGCCTGACCAAATGACACCGTTTGGTCTAGTCAATTAAATCCTGACCATTGATCGAAATGGATCGAACGGCCAGGTTCTCACCCCCTCTAAACTATATAAATGTCCTAACCTAATCCCACCCCCCTCATTCCACAAAATCCTAACCCCTTCGTCCGTCTCTCTCTCTCTCTCTCTCTCTCTCTCTCTCTCTCTCTCTCTCTCTCTCTCTCTCTCTCTCTCTCTCTCTCTCTCTCTCTCTCTCTCTCTCTCTCTCTCTCTCTCTCTCTCTCNCTTGAAACCCACCGCCGTCCGGACACCATAACAACTCCGACCAACCCCAAATCTCTACCCTAAAACCCCCATCACCTCCTAAACCACCTCCTGTTCTTGGTTTTGTCAAAAAAACCATCCCAAAAACCCCAATTTTAGTTCTGAGATTCCAGAACCCTAAGTCTCCCATGCGCACTGATTCAAGGGCCTTCAACGGCTCGGACCTACATGAGTCATTTTCTCTTGACAAGAATTCATGTGCGTTTGACCCGTTTTCAAACCCATCGAAGTCCGGCCAAACTCCGGCAAAATGATTTTATCTGACTAGTACCCCTCCCCCTTTTGTTTCTTTTAATCACTTGTATAGTAAGATAAATCGCCTAGGCTAGTATTGAATTTCTTCTACCAATCTATGTCTTCCGTTTGGACTAACTGTTTAGATGTTGAAAGTTTTCTGTTTATTCTCCTAAATGATGTTAGTTACGAGATATTTGTTTAACTGAGTTTAGTTTTAGGTTTTTTTTTTCTTCTTTACTGATTGTCCCTAAATGTTACTGCCCCTTCCCTTTTCTAACTGTCTTGGGTTATTGGCATGAACTTGTCTAGATTTAGTTGTTTTTGTGAAAGATCTGTGCAGATCTGTTGTTTTCTCCCCCACTTGTGTATATCTTCTCCTTGTCGTTTCAATTTTAAGCATGTTACATGACTTTTGTTCTTGTCATACTAGGTAATTAGGTTAGGCTCCAGCATTGACTGCATATATGATTTTTCTGTTTGATTCACATTGTTTTCAATTGACGTAGTACTTAACACATTATGCAATTCCAAACTATTTTGCAACAATGATTAATCATTATTAGATTTTCCTGTTAGTCACCATTGATTTACTAAAGATTATACTTATTTGATTCATGTTTTAGACTGCCTTCAATGTCGCTCATTCCCACCTTCGATTGATTGTTTACTCTAGTTCATCTTCTCAGTTTAGTGTAATCTAGGATTAACCATCCACCCTGACTAAGAAATTAAATAATAATCTAATTAGACAATCATACACAACTGATTGAGTGTAAATGTGAACTAAATAACAATATAATTGACCTAAGTCTAAGAAGTTTAAAGTAATTAATTGATTAATCTGAAATTAATCAACGCTTGATAGGGCAACAAAGTTTAGCTACTAATTAATTAAATTAGAATAGAGTTACTTATTGCCTAATCGTTAGCCTTACTAACTCTCTTTGATCATACTAAGATCCTAGAATGACCAAAATAGTTTAAAAGTTCAGTTTCATAGGATTAACCACTCAATTGACTAAGAGTTAATAGATAAGCCTAATTACACCTAATGGAATTATTTTAAACCAATAAGTTCAATTAACTACAGATTTTAATTCAAATGATAGTCAATTTGAGTTAAATTGATTTGAGCAATTAGGCAATAAGTCACACTTAACTAGTAGACTTAGTTTTCTTTTATCATCTAAACAACATAGTTGATCTAAGTCGTAGATAACTAGTTAAGATCAATTAACTAAGCTTAAGAATAATTGTTTCACTTAGACTCACATTTAAATGATTCCAACTTCTTCAATCTAGAAACTAACTTAGGTAGCTTCTTAAAGTATGTAACTGAAAATAAAATCTGTTTAAAACAAGTATCTTGAGGGTAATGAACAAAGGCAGATTCATTTAGATTAATTAAATTAACCTAAGTTTAAGGGAACTGGTTTGACTAACCTCTTTTAAGTTTATTTAAATTGTTGATTTAATGACTTAAACATAGTAAGTAGTATGAAAGCCAACTTTAGGCATTTAATCAACTAATCTTCATTTAATTGACTCAACCTTAGTTAAGAACAATTAGTTAGAACCTTCTAGATTAGATAAATATCAGGAAATCAGATACTTTAGGGATAGAAAGGGAATTTCAAGGGGCTGGAATGTTCTGGAAGATACAGCTGTCCCAAAAGGATAGGGTTGGCAACTGTACCTTTACCCTTTTCAGCTCATTTAGGATAGGGAATATGCTAAGCATATCCCATCCCAATTGTCCCTATATATACACACACTTTTTACCACTAAAGGAGGATTTTCTTTCTTCAGATTCTTCTCTGAATCCCTTAGACTGAAAATCACAACTTTGACTACTAAAAACTTAGAAAACAGAAGTGAAAAGGATTTCACAATAGGAGTGGGAAATAATCTGAGCTTATGTTGTTTTTTGGTTGTTGTCTTAGTTCAATCATTTGGGTATTCAAAATCATCTTCCCCTGGGTTTTCTCTACTTTGGGTTTGCTGTTTGGTTGCTGCTGGGTTTTTTCTTCCTCTTGTTGATTTTCCTCTCTTCCTGACCTTTATTTGGTCAGGTTTCTTTTGATTATTTTCTCTTCGAAAGAGGTATGTAACAGTGAACTTTAAATGAGATTATTATACTCAGAATTTATTGTTAGTTTGATGGTAAATGTTTGATTCTTGCTATGTTTTCTTTTGAGATTATGTCAAGATGAATCTTCTTCTTTATTCTTGGTTTATAAAGCTAAAGTAATGTTTAGTTGATATGATGTTAAGGAATCCAGATATGTGTTGTGTGTAGTATCTAAATCCTTAAGAATTATTCTGCTTTGATTTCAAGTTGGTTAAAATGCATTGAGTATCAGTGGATGTCAGTTTTGTGTTAGTCCATTAGTGGAATAATCTGCACTTGGGTGTTGAATCTGACCTTTTCTATGGTCAGATTTTACCCATAAGATGGCAGAAATATACTTTAACTGGGTCTCTTTGGTCACTAAAGAGATTCAACAAGCAAGTCTCTAGATAGTTGACACTAGAGTAAATGAGCCTGACTTCTTAATAGTCAAACTCATCCCCTTACTAGTGCATAAACAGTAGCCTAAGGTGCTGGAAATCACCCCTTTTTAGATAAGAAGTGGGTAATCAAAAGGTTCCTAGGGAAGATAATCTAAATCCTTTAACATGATCAGATTCATTCTCTAAAAACATGCCTAAAAAGTCAAAGACATAATATAAGTATGAGTTGAAAGTTACAAAAAGGGGCCTCTTTGGAGTTGAGTCTGACCCCTTTTATGGTCAGATTCAGCCCATAAAAGGGGCAGGGACCTGTTCTGTCAAAGTGGTGCAAAGCATCATCAAGGTTGAGTCTAGCCTCCCTCATGGCATGACTCATCCTATAAATGTTTGAAGGTCTGCTTCTGCTACTGTCCAAATAGCAAAATTTTGGACTTTTAGATTTAGATTGAAAGATGCTTTTATTTGTGTTTCCTTAGTCACTAATGAAACTCATTAAGCAAGTCTCCATATAAACTTGACTAAGTTGGCACTGTGGGATTAAAAGTATGATCCCTTAAGGGTCAGATTCCCCCTATGATCATGCATAAACAGTAATAGAATATTTAGATTATCATTATAAAGGTATTAAGACAGGAATCTGAACCCAATAAATGGTCAGAATCATGCCTTAAGAAATGCCTAAGAATAGTTAAGTCATTGTGAGAATTCAGGTCATAATATGAATGACTTAAAGGACTGATGGGTTTGCATCCTCGGAACTGAACCTAACCTCTTTATGGTCAGGTTCATTCCAAGAAAAGTACACCAAAGTAGGTCAGGTCCTTTAAAATTAACACTATCGCATGATTAGGATTCAATTTGACCAAATAATGGTCATGTTGCCTCATAACATGCCTAAGGAATGGTTTATTAAGTTAGTCGTTTTGTGACTAAGAAAATAGCCAGAAGAATATAGATTTCGAAGCCGCTGAAGGCCAGCTTGCGCAGAAGCAGTTTTGTTCTCTCTTTACTCTGTTAATTAATTTTTTTCCCTTTTAGGAAATTGTATTTCATAGTAAAACGATAATGTAGTAGCATAATTTTTTTTTGTATTTTTATGTTGTAAATATGGACTGGATACTGTATACCATTATTCCAGGTTTCTTACTCTTTCATGCTAAATCCAGAATTGGGCCATCTTGATAAAACAACCCACTAAGGCTTTAATCAAGTTTAACTCCTTAGGCTATCAAGCCATGAGGGAGTAGAAAGGCCCAAGGATTAGAGTTATATGCTTTAAGAATTAATATGATAAAAGTAGACATTCAACTAAAAGTATGAATTTATATCCTAAGTAATCTATATGAAAATCTCCCTGTAAACATCTGCTAGAATTTTGGAATCATGTTATTTCAGTTTCTCTATCTTTCAATATGAATAGATATTGGTGATCCAAAATATTTCTAACTTATCTCACATTCTTTGAATATTTTCGAGATAGATGTATGAATATTTGTAACCTTAAAAATATGTACAAATCCCGATTTTAGATCTGTGTTTAGGCTGTATAAAAATGGGCAGAAACTGCAAAGTATGAACTGGTAAAACCTGTTTATGCCCTGCTATTTTTTCAAGATTACAAAGTCCTCACAAAGAACAATAGATAGTTCTAGCTTACCAATTCAAGGCCGAAAAACAGTAAATAAGGTGTTTGTATGCTTATAAGCGTAGGCATGAGCCCAAATACTCATCCTTAGACTAGCTAACTTAGTCTTAGACGATTTCGAATACATATCTATCCTTTGGTCCAAAAATACCTCTTTTAGACTAAAATTACAAAACTTAGAGAATAATCGACAATTGCTTCAAATAAGCATTTTAACTATCATGACCATAGTCATGATTAAGTAATCCACACTCGGGTGCGGAAACTCATGTCCTCGACTCCAACTTCAAACAATAATAAAAATCACATGTTGTAATCGTGGGTGCATTTCATGTGGCACGG
>ML385010.1:20512-40065 GCA_005239525.1 Nicotiana knightiana
AGACATGCCCGGATTAAGTATGGACTTGGTGGTGCACAAATTGCCCACCTACCCTGATCATCCACCAATCCAACAAAAGCGGAGAAAGTTCAAAACGGACACGAGTGATAAAATCAAAGAAGATGTCGCTAAACAACTAAAGGCTTGAGTAATCCGAGTGGTCCAATACACCACCTGGCTAGCCAATGTAGTCCCGGTGCCTAAAAAGGACGGAAAGGTCCGAGTATGTGTCGACTACCGAGATATGAATAAAGCCAGTCCTAAAGATAATTTTCCGCTGCCAAATATACACATCTTAGTGAACAATTGTGCCAAACACGAGGTGCAATATTTTGTCGATTGCTATGCAGGATATCATCAGGTGTTGATGGATGAAGAAGATGCATAAAAAATAGCCTTCACTACACCCTGAGGAACATACTGTTACCGAGTCATGCCGTTTGGTTTAAAAAACGCTGGGGCTACTTATATGAGGGCCATGACTGCCATATTTCACGACATGATGCATCAGGAGATTGAGGTATACGTGGATGACGTGATCGTTAAATCCAGGACCCAAAACGACCATGGGCAACACTTGAGAAAATTCTTCGAGCGCCTGCGCAAGTATAATCTGAAGTTGAACCCAGCCAAATGCGCTTTCAGAGTTCTGTCTGGAAATTTACTGGGATTTATAGTCAGTCGACGGGGCATCGAGCTGGATCCGACAAAGATAAAATCCATCCGGGACCTTCCGCCCCCGAGAACCAAGAAGGAAGTTATGAGTCTGTTGGGTAGGTTGAACTACATCAGCAGGTTCATCGCTCAGTTGACCTCAACATGTGAGCCTACATTCAAGCTATTGAAAAAAGATGCTACCATCGAGTGGACAGACGAATGTCAGGGAGCTTTTGACAATATCAAAGGATATCTGTCAAACCCACCAGTGTTAGTCCCACCAGAATCAGGGAGGCCTCTGTTCCTATACCTGACGGTGCTAGAAAATTCCTTTGGGTGTATTCTCGGGCCACACGATGCGACCGCACGGAAAGAGCAAGCCATTTATTACTTAAGCAAGAAATTCACAAGCTACGAGGCCAAATACTCTCAGTTAGAAAAGACTTGCTGCGCTCTAACTTGGGTAGCTCAAAAGCTCAGACATTATCTGCTGTATTACACCACCTACCTCATCACGAGGCAGGATTTTTTGAAGTACATATTCCAAAAGCCAAATGGAAAATCTTGCTCACAGAATTTGATATTGTCTATGTCACTTGCACGGCTATAAAAGCCCAAGCATTGGCTGATCATCTAGCCGAAAATCCGGTCGATGACGAATACCAACCTTTAAACACTTATTTTCCGGATGAAGAAATCAATTCCGTTGAAGTAATCTCGGAAGGCGCCGACACTTGGAAAATGTTTTTCGATGGAGCGGCCAACGCGAAAGGTATCGGGATAGGGGCAATCTTGATTTCACCCNGAGGCAGGATTTTTTGAAGTACATATTCCAAAAGCCAAATGGAAAATCTTGCTCACAGAATTTGATATTGTCTATGTCACTTGCACGGCTATAAAAGCCCAAGCATTGGCTGATCATCTAGCCGAAAATCCGGTCGATGACGAATACCAACCTTTAAACACTTATTTTCCGGATGAAGAAATCAATTCCGTTGAGGTAATCTCGGAAGGCGCCGACACTTGGAAATTTTTTTTCGATGGAGCGGCCAACTCCTGTTCTTGGTTTTGTCAAAAAACCATCCCAAAAACCTCAATTTCAGATATGAGATTCCAGAACCCTAAGTCTCCCATGCGCACTGATTCAAGGGCCTTCAACGGCTCGGACCTGCATGAGTCATTTGCTCTTGACAAGAGCAATTGATTCATGTAGGTTTGACCCGTTTTCAAACCCACCGAAGTCCGGCAAAACTCTGGAAAAATGATTTTATCTGACTGGTACCCCTCCCCCTTTTGTTTCTTTTAATCACTTGTATAGTGAGATAAATCGCCTAGGCTAGTATTGAATTTCTTCTACCAATCTATGTCTTCCGTTTGGACTAATTGTTTAGATGTTGAAAGTTTTCTGTTTATTCTCCTAAATGATATTAGTTACGAGATATTTGTTTAACTGAGTTTGGTTTTAGGTTTTTTTCTTCTTTACTGATTGTCCCTAAATGCTACTGCCCCTTCCCTTTTCTAACTGTCTTGGGTTTATTGGCATGAACTTGTCTAGATTTAGTTGTTTTTGTGAAAGATCTGTGCAGATCTGTTGTTTTCTCCCCCCACCTGTGTATATCTTCTCCTTGTCGTTTCAATTTTAAGCATGTTTCATGACTTTTGTTCTTGTCATACTAGGTAATTAGGTTAGGCTCCAGCATTGACTGCATATATGATTTTCCTGTTTGCTTCACATTGTTTTCAATTGATGTAGTACTTAACACATTATGCAATTCCGAACTATTTTGCAACCATGATTAATCATTATTAGATTTTCCTGTTAGTCACCATTGATTTACTAAAGATTATACTTATTTGATTCATGTTTTAGACTGCCTTCACTGTCTCTCTTTCCCACCTTCGATTGATTGTTTACTCTAGTTCATCTTCTGAGTTTAGTGTAATCTAGGATTAACCATCCACCCTGACAAAGAAATTAAATAATAATCTAATTAGACAATCATACATAATTGATTGAGTGTACATGTGAACTAAATAACAGTATAATTGACCTAAGTCTAAGAAGTTTAAAGTAATTGATTAATCTGAAATTAATCAACCCTTGATAGGGCAACAAAGTTTAGCTACTAATTAATTAAATTAGAATAGAGTTACTTATTGCCTAATCGTTAGCCTGACCAACTCTCTTTGATCATACAAAGATCCTAGAATGACCAAAATAGTTTAAAAGTTCAGTTTCATAGGATTAACCACTCAATTGACTAAGAGTTAATAGATAAGCCTAATTACACCTAATGGAATTGTTTTAAACCAATAAGTTCAATTAACTACTGATTTTAATTCAAATGATAGTCAATTTGAGTTAAATTGATTTGAGCAATTAGGCAATACGTCACATTTAACTAGTAGACTTAGTTTTCTTTAATCATCTAAACAACATAATTGATCTAAGTCCTAGATAACTAGTTAAGATCAATTAACTAAGCTTAAGAATAATTGTTTCACTTAGACTCACATTTAAATGATTCCAACTTCTTCAATCTAGAAATTAACTTAGGTAGCTTCTTAAAGTATGTAACTGAAAATAAAATCTGTTTAAAACAAGTAGCTTGAGGGTAACGAAAAAAGGCAGATTCATTTAGTTTAATTAAATTAACCTAAGTTTAAGGGAACTGGTTTGACTAACCTCTTTTAAGTTTATTTAAATTGTTGATTTAATGACATAAACATAGTAAGTAGTATGAAAGCCAACTTTAGGCATTTAATGAACTAATCTTCATTTAATTGACCGAACCTTAGTTAAGAACAATTAGTTAGAACCTTCTAGATTAGATAAATATCGGGAAATCAAATACTTTAGGGATAGAAAGGGAATTTCAAGGGGCTGGAATGTTCTGGAAGATACAGCTGTCCCAAAAGGATAGGGTTGACAGCTGTACCTGTACCCTTTTCAGCTCATTTAGGATAGGGAATATGCTAAGCATATCCCATCCCAATTGTCCCTATATATACACACACTTTTTACCACAAAAAAGGGGATTTTTTTTTCAGATTCTTCTCTGAATCCCTTAGACTGAAAATCACAACTTTGACTACTAAAAACTTAGAAAAAAGAAGTGAAAAGGATTTCACAGTAGGAGTGGGAAATAATCTGAGCTTAGGTTGTCTTGTAGCTGTGATTCTATTTCCAAAAAGACTTGGTTTTTTTTGGTTGCTGTCTTAGTTCAATCATTTGGGTAAATCATCTGCCCCTGGGTTTTCTCTCCTTTGGGTTTGCTGTTTGGTTGTTGCTGGATTTTTTCTTCCTCTTGCTGATTTTCCTCTCTGCCTGATCTTTATTTGGTCAGGTTTCTTTTGATTATTTTCTCTTCGAAAGAGGTATGTAACAATGAACTTTAAATGAAATTATTATACTCAGAATTTATTGTTAGTTTGATGCTAAATGTTTGATTCTTGCTATGTTTTCTTTTGAGATTATGTCAAGCTGAATCTTCTTCTTTATTCTTGGTTTATAAAGCTAAAGTAATGTTTAGTTGATATGATGTTAAGGAATCCAGATATGTGTTGTGTGTAGTATCTAAATCCTTAAGAATTATTCTGCTTTGATTTCAAGTTGGTTAAAATGCATTGAGTATCAGTGGATGTCAGTTTTGTGTTAGTCCATTAGTGGGATAATCTACACTTGGGTGTTGAATCTGACCTCTTCTATGGTCAGATTTTACCCATAAGATGGCAAAAATATACTTTAGCTGGGTCTCTTTGGTCACTAAAGAGATTCAACAAGCAAGTCTCTAGATAGTTGACACTAGAGTAAATGAGCCTCACTTCCTAATAGTCAAACTCATCCCCTTAGTAGTGCATAAACAGTAGCCTAAGGTGCTGGAAATCACCCCTTTTTAGATAAGAAGTGGGTAATCAAAAGGATCCTAGGGAAGAGAATCTGAATCCTTTAACATGATCAGATTCATTCTCTAAAAACATGCCTAAAAAGTCAAAGACATAGTATAAGTATGAGTTGAAAGTTACAAAAAGGGGCCTCTATGGAGTTGAATCTGACCCCTTTTATGGTCAGATTCAGCCCATAAAAGGGGGCAGGAACCTGTTCTGTCAAAGTGGTGCAAAACATCATCAAGGTTGAGTCTAGCCTCCCTCATGGCATGACTCATCCTATAAATGTTTGAAGGTTTGCTTTTGCTACTGTCCAAATAGCAAAATTTTGGACTTTTAGTTTTAGATTGAAAGATGCTTTTATTTGTGTTTCCTTAGTCACTGAAGAAACTCATTAAGCAAGTCTTCGTATAAACTTGACTTAGTTGGCACTGTGGGAGTAAAAGTCTGATCCCTTCAGGGTCCGATTCCCCCTATGATCATGCATAAGCAGTAATAGAATAGTTAGATTATCATTATAAAGGTATTAAGACAGGAATCTGAACCCAATAAATGGTCAGAATCATGCCTTAAGAAATGCCTAAGAATAGTTAAGTCATTGTGAGAATTCATGTCATAATATGAATGACTTAAAGACTGATGGGTTTACATCCTCGGAACTGAACGTAACCTCTTTAGGGTCAGGTTCATTCCAAGAAAAGTACACCAAAGTAGGTCAGGTTCTTTAAAATTAACACTATCGCATGATTAGGATTCAATTTGACAAAATAATGGTCATGTTGCCTCATAACATGCCTAAGGAATGGTTTATTAATTTAGTCGTTTTGTGACTAAGAAAATAGCCAGAAGAATATAGATTTCGAAGCCGCTGAAGGCCAGCTTGCGCAGAAGCAATTTTGTTCTCTCTTTACTCTGTTAATTATTGTTTTTCCCTTTTAGGAAATTGTATTTCATAGTGAAACGATAATGTAGTAGCATAATTTTTTTTTGTATTTTTATGTTGTAAATATGGACTGGATACTGTATACTATTATTCCGGGTTTCTTACTCTTTTCTGCTAAATTCAGAATTGGGCCAGCTTGATGAAACAACCCTCTAAGGCTTTAATCAAGTTTAACTCCTTAGGCTATCAAGCCATGATGGGGTAGACAGGCCCAAGGATTAGATTTATCTGCTTTAAGAAGTAATATGATAAAAGTAGACATTCAACTAAAAGTATGAATTTATATCCTAAGTACTCTATATGAAAATCTCCCTGTAAACATCTGCTAGAATTTTGGAATCATGTTATTTCAGTTTCTATAACTTTCAATATGAATAGAAATTGGTGATCCAAAATATTTCTAACTTATCTCACATTCTTTGAATTTTTTCGAGATAGATGTATGAATATTTGTAACCTTAAAAATATGTACAAATCCTGATTTTAGATCTGTGTTTAGGCTGTATAAAAATGGGCAGAAACTGCAAAGTATGAACTTGTAAAACCTGTTTATGCCCTGCTATTTTTTCAAGATTACAAAGCCCTCACAATGAACAATAGATAGTTCTAGCTTACCAATTCAAGGCTGAAAAACAGTAAATAAGGTGTTTGTATGCTTATAAGAGTAGGCATGAGCCCAAATACTCATCCTTAGACTAGCTAACTTAGTCTTAGATGAGTTCGAACACATATCTATCCTTTAGTCCAAAAATACCTCTTTTAGACTAAAATTACAAAACTTAGAGAATAATCGACAATTGCTTCAAATAAGCATTTTAACTATCATGACCATAGTCATGATTATGTAATCCACACTCGGGTGCGGCAACTCATGTCCCCGACTCCAACTTCAAACAATAATAAAAATCACATGTTGTAATCGTGGGTGCATTTCATGTGGCACGGTTACAATATGTCCAAAAACAAACGAGTGCACGCCATCGTGACTTGTTTCAAGATAAATCCATAAATATCAAAAGCGGTTTTAAATTATAAAAGTTAAATGCACAATAGGTTTAAAACACGTATTTATTCAGATAACTTAGGCCAAATATTAATATTTAATTGACTGTGCTAGAACCACGGAATTCGGGAGTGCCTAACACCTTCTCCCGGGTTAACAAAATTCCTTACCCGGATTTCGGGTTCGCAGACATTTTAAACAGAGTCAAAAACTTCCTCGGTTTGGGATATTAAAATAAACGGTGTCCCGGAGCATCGTCNGAATTTCGGGTTCGCAGACATTTAAACAGAGTCAAAAATTCCTCGGTTTGGGATATTAAAATAAACGGTGTCCCGGAGCATCGTCAAAAAACCGGGTGGCGACTCTAAAAAATAATAAATAATCCCAAAATCTAATAATGTCACGTTAATTGGAAAAAGTCCCTTATTACTCTCCCACCGGGGTAGTGGAAAAAAGGAGGTGTGACAGCCACCACATTGGCTTTCCCGGGATGATACAATATGGTGATATATTGAAGACTCCGATGATTTATCAAATATTGAAGACTCCGATGATCCTTTTGTTTAAGATCCCTTTGTTTCAGCCAACCACCTCATCTGCCTCAATTTAAGATCCTTTTGTTTTATCAAATATTGAAGACTCCGATGATTTATGAAAACCTCATAGGACACGCCGTAAATATAGTGCCTCCAAATCTTCAGCGCATGAGCAATGAGTGCCAGCTCTAAGTCATGGACAGGGTAATTATTCTCATGTAACTTCAACTGCCATTATGCATATGCGATCACCCTTCCATCCTGCATCAATACTGTACCGAGCCCAACATGAGAGGCATCACAATACACCGTATAAGATCTTGAACCTGTGGTCACTACTAACACCGACGCCGTAGTCAAAGCATTATTGATCTTCTGAAAGCTCCCCTCACACTCGTGTGACCGTCTAAACTGGGCACCTTTCTAGGTCTATGTTGTCAATGAGGATGCTATAGATGAGAACCCCTCCACAAAGCGACGGTAATAACCCGCCAAACCTAAGAAACTCCAGAACTCCGTAGCTAAAGTGGGTCTAGGCCAGTTCTGAAGTGCCTCAATTTTCTAGGATCCACCTGAATTCCCTCTACCTATACGACATGCCCCAAGAAAGAGACCACGTCCAACCAAAACTCGCACTTTGAAAATTTGATATATAACTGGCTATCTCTCAATGTCCGAAGTACGATCTGAAGATGTTGCTCGTGCTCTGCTCGACTGCGGGAGTAGATCAAGATATTATCAATAAGCACAATCACAAAGGAATCCAGATAGGTCTTGAATACCCGGTTCATCAATTTCATAAATGTTGCCGGGGAATTCCTCAACCCAAATGACATCACTAAAAACTCATAATGCCCGTACCGAGTCCGAAAAGTTGTCTTAGGGACATTAGGTGCCCTAATCCTCAACTGATGGTAGCCGGACCTCAAATCAGTCTTCGAAAACACCTTGTCACCCTGAAGCTGATCAAATTATTTTTCAATCCGATACTTGTTCTTGATGGTGACTTTGTTCAAATGCCGATAATTTATGCACATCCTCATCGATCCATCTTTCTTGTTCCTGAACAACATAGGCGCACCCCAGGGCGAGACACTAGGTCTAATGAAGCCCTTATCAAGCAAATCCTGCAACTTCTCCTTGAATTCTTTCAACTTTTGCGGGGTCATACGGTATGACATAATAGAAATAGGCTGAGTGACAGGAGACAAATCAATACAGAAGTCAATATATTTCTCGGGTGGTATCCCCGACAGATCTGCAGGAAACACCTCTGGAAAATCACGAACATTTGTTACATAATCCATAGAAGGAACACCCGCACTAGAATCGCGGACATAAGCCAAATAAGCTAGACACCCCTTCTCGACCATATACTGATCCTTTACATAAGAGATAACCTTACTAGTAGAATGGCTAGGAGTCCCTCACCACTCTAGTCGAGGCAACCCCGAAAAGGCTAAGGTCACTGTCTTGGCGTGACAATCCAATATAGCATGATAAGCTGAAAGCCAATCCATACCCAAGATGACATCAAAATCAACCATATCAAGAAGTAGGAGATCTACACTAGTCTCGAGACTCCCAATGGTAACCATACAATGGTAACCACCTATGTATGTCTCCCACAGGTCTGGACACATGCACAAGAGCACTTACAGAATCACGAGGCACAACTAGATATGAAGCAAAGTAGGAGGACATGTAGGAATAAGTAGATCCCATATCAAATAAAACTAAAGCATCCATATGGAAAACTGAAACAATATGTGTGATAACAACGTTAGATGAATAAACCTCAGGCCTGGCTGGGAAAGCATAACCTCGGGGCTTGGCCCCACCACTCTGAACCACGTCCCTCAGACGACCTCTAACTTGTTGTCCTCCACCTCCAACGAACTGACCTCCACCTCTAACCGCCTGACCTCCACCTCTGGCTGCCCGAACCTTGCCTCTAGTCGGCTGAGCAGGTGGTGAAGCAACCGGTGCTAGCACCATGGCACGAGAACCGTGCTACTGTGAGATGCCCGGTGCCCGAGGGCAAAATCTAGCAATGTGCCTCGGGTCACCACAAATATAATAGGACCTCGACTGCTCTGACTGCTGACCCTAAAACTGACCGTGTCGACCTGAGTAATCTCCTTGAAAACTCTGGAGTAGAGGTGCACTAATAGGAGCTGGTGGTGCACTATAGGCTAGCTGATCGGGATGAGACATATGAGGGTCGTGACCACTTGAAGCACTGTGAGATGCTTGGAGTGCTGAATTATAAGACTTGGGAGGATGGCCTTCGCCAAAGTACCCCTGCCTCCAAACGAGGAGCCACTAAACCCACTGGAATGATGAGGCCTCTTATCAGACCCCTGCCCTCTCTCATGTGCAAGAACCACCTCGATCCACCTGGCTACATTGGCAGCCGCCTGAAAAGATATCTCACCCCTAGTCTCCTTGGCCATCTGAATCCTAATAGGGTGAGCGAGTCCATCTATAAACCTCATCACCCTTTCCCTCTCAGTAGGAAGTAAAGGAAAAGCATGATGTGCTAGATCCACAAAAAGGATCTCGCACTGAGTAACATTCATTCTGCCCTGCTAGAGATGCTCGAACTACCGGCGATAATCCTCTCTTAATGTGACAGAGAGGAACTTCTATAGGAAGAGCTGAGTGAAGTAGTCCAAAGTAAGAGCAGGCGATTCAGCTGCTCTGATGTGCATGAAATCCCTCCACCACCTCTTGGCGGAACCCATCATCTAAAATACACGAAAATCGACCTCATTGGTCTCAACGATCCCCATGTTCTGCAGCACCTCATGGCAGCAGTCAAGATAATCTTGTGGATCCTCAGAAGGTGCACCACTGAAGTGAACTGGGAAGAGCTTAGGGAACTTGTCCAATCTCAATAAGGCCTCACAAGACATGGCGGGCCTATCATCGGCATGTGCCGTACCAATCGACTTAACTACCTCAGCTAGAGGTGTTGCTGGTGTCTGATACTAGGGAGCCATCTGCCCTGGAGTGTGAGTATCAAGAGTCTGTGCTCCTCCGCCAACCTGGGAGATAGCTGGTGCCATAGTAAATGTACCATTCTGGGCCACACTCTCCATATGGACCACCGAAAAAACCAGAGCGTCCTGAAGTACTAGGGTGGCGATGAACCCATACGGGACCTGAGATGGTCCAACAGGTACAGTCTGAGCTGGAACCTAAGCATCAAAATCCACCTGAGGCTTCACTGCTAGTGCTGCTGCTCGAGATCTAGGCTTAGACCCACCTCTATCTCGGCCTCTGGCACGACCTCGGCCTCGACCTCTACCCTCGTAGTAGTTGCCACTTGGGGCTCCGGCTGCTGTCCAGCTGAAAACGTAGCACGTGTCCTCGCCATCTATGAGAGGACAATATTAGAAGAGTTCAATCAGCAGTGATAGAATAAAATCACACGACAGAGAAGAATAGAAGTGAAATTTGTTCCTAAACTCCATAGCCTCTGGAAGATAAGTACAAACGTCTGCGTACCGATCCTTCAGAATCTAATAAGCTTGCTCGTGACTTCTAAGACCTAGTAAACCTAGTGCGTTGATACCAACTGTTGACCCAAGTCACTGCATAGTTTTGAAGATTGACAAATGCCTACCCAATTGAACCAGGTCCACCAGGGCAAAGATCTCGAACGAACCAATTGGCACAAGAACTGTACATGCACAGGAGATAAACGTGATATGTGAATTATCCATGAGCTAAGAGGTTTTCTCCTAATGCGAAACGGTTGAAAATTGATAAGGGGTTAGAGTTCGAGTTCAGCAAGGACAAAAATAAAGGAAGGAAGTTGAGATAAACACAAACTCTTCCTCCAAGGAAGAGTTGCATTAGAACTAAACAAGAACATCTCAACTTCTGGTTCTATATAATGTTGAAGTATTCCTACTGAAGAATCATTCTCACAAAGACAGAATTGAAGCAAGAACTGAAGGCAAAATTACGAAAGAAATTTTGCAAGCAGAATTCTTGTACGACACAAAGGCTACTAACCAGCTAGAAGAACCAGTTCCATCTATTTGTCTTTCTAGTCTATTTGGTTGTAGTAAGTGATTTAATATTGTATCTTTCAGCTTTATTATAAGCAATTGTAATAGGTACACACTGTTCAAATTAGAGTTAACTTGAAGCTTGTCGCAATTAGCTAGAGGCTAGTTTGCTACAAAGGGATTTGAGTTATCCTAGGTTTACAAAATAGTTTATTTTGTAAATGCTGTTTGGCTCAGAGTTGTAGTGAAGAGTTTGGGAAAATCACACTAAGGAGTAGGTCATGGTTTTTTCACCTTTTGAGCCAGGTGTTTTCCATGTAACAATCTCTGTGTTTTTACTTTACTGTATTTATTATTCCGCACCAGTAGAAGTTGGAACACGAAGAAGAACCAGGTTCTTCTATTGAGACAATACTCGAAAATTGGACACTACATAAATCACCCCCCTCTTGTGTGGTATTGACGTATAAAACATCAATTGGTATCAGAATGAATGCACCACCCGGAAACTGGGAGTGTCAATCAACTACAAGGCCACCACTCTTCAATGGCCAGTATTACTCTTGGTGGAAGAACGGGACGAAGGACCACCTGATTGGAGAAGACTATGAACTCTGGGACATAGTCACTGATGGTCCTCTAGCTACCATGAAAAAGACTGCTGAAAGTGTAGATGTACCAAAGACTAGAGTTGACTGCACTGCTGAGGATCTGAAGAAATGGTAGAAGAATTCAAAGGCCAAGAAGTGTCTAGTGTGTGGACTAGATCTAGACAAGTATAGCAGAATCCAAAGCTGCACCACTGCCAAATAAATCTGGGATACCTTGCAAGTAGCCCATGAAGGAACACCTCAGGTAAAAAGATTAAGAGGTACTCTTCTATACTCATAGTATGAAAACTTCACTATGAAAGAAGGAGAGACAATCCAAGAGATGTACAGAAGGTTCACAACTTTGACAAATGAACTTAAGTTTCTTGGTAGAGTCATTCTTGAAGAGGATAGGGTAGAGAAGATCCTGACAAAGGTCTTACCAATCTCCTGGGAAAGAAAAATCACTGCTATCCAGGAATCCAAAAATATGGCAACCCTCAGATTGGATGAATTAATTGGAAACCTTACTGCCTATGAACTTAGAAGGCAGACAATGAAGATGGATGGTCCAAAGAAGGAGAGGAGTCTAGCACTGAGAATCACCGAGGGAGCAGATCTTGAGGAAGATGAGATGACCATGATTACCAAAGAATTCTGAAACATTCTAATAAGGAAGAAGGGCATCTCTAGAGGAGGAAATTACAACAAAGAAAAAGCTCCAGAAAATCCAACCAACGAGGGATGCTACAAGTGTGGAAAGACTGACCACCTTATCAATAACTGTCCTCAGTGGGAAGTGAAATAGAAAAAGAAGAGATATGAAAGAAGGAACCGAATGAAGTAACTGGTCCAACCCAAGAAAACCACAACAAAAGCTATGGTTGCTGCTTGGGGGAAAGTTTAGATGAAGAATCAGAAGATGGTGAGAATGAAGATCAGGCGCTCATGGCAATTGGAGAATCCGATGAGGAATCACATGAAGAACCAGAGGTAAGTATCTCCCATCTTAAAAATAAAATAAAGTTCATATCTAAGGAAAAACTCTCTGAGTTGCTACTTGATTTCATGGATGATTCTGAAGAAACAACCAAAGAGAAGGAACAACTCTCTAAAGAATGGTAAATGCTAAAAGCAAAATTCATGAACCTGGAAATTAGAGTAAGTGAATCTAAAAAGAAAAACATTGTCTTGTTGAACCAGGTTCATCCACTTGAAACTGATATTCTAGAACTAAAATCTGAAAACATAAAGCTAATGCTAGGATCCAGTAAAAAGGTTGTTGATCATTCTCATACCATGTTAGAAGAAAATGTGGTAAAACTAAAAGATAATATGTATGCCAAGGATGAAAAGATAAGAACTCTTAAAGAAGAACTTGGGAAAGTCAAACATGAATTAGATCGAACTTGTAAATGGAATAAATCCTCTGATGCCTTAACATGGCTTCAAGAGAATCATAGTACCAACAGAAGAGGGATTGGCTTTTGGAGTCAATTGCCCAAGTGGTATCCCAAAAGCAAGTATCTCACTCTCCTGGAGAATAAAATCTGCACCTACTGTAGTAAGAGTGGCCACTACAAAATTGAGTGTACTGCAAAAGAGCAGGCCAGTCGAAGAAATGATAGTTTTATTAAAGAGAAAAACTGGCTACCAAATTGGGCAAGAAAAAGCTTGATTCATCCATTCTCTCATAGAAAAGGACCCAAACTAGTTTGGGCTCTTAAAACTAACCCCTGATTTCTTTTCGTAGGTTCAAGTGAGAGGAGGCAGCCAAATTTTGTATTTGAATAGTGGCTGCTCAAAGCATATGACAGGGAACATGGAACAGTTCCTTTCACTTGAAAGCCTCAAAGGAGGAAATGTCTCCTTTGGAAATGGAAAGAGAGGTGAAATTATTGGGGTTGGTAAGGATGACACACGTTCCATTGAACATGTGTACCTGATAGATGGCTTGAAATATAGCTTCATCAGTGTGTCACAACTGTGTGACAGAGGTAACCTGGTTGCCTTTACTTCCACAAAATGTTTTGTGATTAACCTGCTTACTGACAAGATTGTTTTGCAGGGAAAAAGAATGAATAACATCTATGTCATAGACTTGTCCACACTGTCTGAAAATGAACTCACTTGCCTAAGTGTGTTGGACAGTGATCCCCTCCTGTGGCACAAAACACTTGGTCACGCAAGTCTAAATCAGCTAAACAAACTAGTCTCTAAATACTTAGTGGTAGGGATTCCTAACACTAAGTTCAAGGAAGACAAAGTTTGTGAGGCATGTGCAAGGGGGAAGCAGGTCAGATCTTCTTTCAAAAGTAAGAAAATGGTCAGTACCACCAAGATGTTGGAACTGGTTCATATGGACCTATGGGGTCCTATGAGAACTCTGAGCAGAGGTGGTAGGAAATATGTAATGGTGCTAGTTGATGACTATTCAAGGTTCACTTGCACCTTATTTTTGACATCTAAG
Source organism: Nicotiana knightiana (assembly GCA_005239525.1). Lineage (NCBI taxonomy): Eukaryota > Viridiplantae > Streptophyta > Magnoliopsida > Solanales > Solanaceae > Nicotiana > Nicotiana knightiana. Next base: position 34,622 of record ML385010.1, read on the forward strand.
GATGAAGAATTTGATATGTTCACCTCATTTGTTAAGAAAACTCAAAATCAGTTAGGAAATAAAATAGCATCAATAAGATCAGATCATGGTACTAAATTTGAGAATGCAAAGTTTGCTGAATTCTGTGATGAACATGGTATCAATCACAATTTTTCTGCCCCTAGAACCCAACAACAAAATGGGGTTGTTGAAAGAAAGAATAGAACTATTGAATATATGGAAAGAACCATGTTTCTTTCTAGCAAACTACCTCGTAGCTTCTGGGCAGAAGCAATAAACACTACATGTTACATAATAAATAGACGCATGACCAGGCCTCTGGTAGAGAAAACTCCTTCTGAATTACTTAAAGGGAGAAAGCCCAACATATCCCCACCTTAGGGCTTTCAGATGCATGTGCTTTGTGCACAATAATGGCAAAGATTCCCTAGGAAAATTTGATCCCAGAAGTGATGATGGAGTATTCTTGGGATATTCATCATATAGTAAAGCTTATAAAGTGTATAATAAAAGAACTATGTGTGTAGAAGAAAGCGTACATGTTGTCTTTGATGAAACTAACAGTATTGCTGAGAGACAGGAACCGGAAGATGAGGAGCTTGGACTGGTGAGAAGCAGTGAAAACATTGAAGCAAACATGGAAGATGGAACAGGTGATGGACTAGGTCCAATTACCCAAGCAGCATGATAGGGGGACCTCAACATGTGAACCTTGGCCCTGATCCTGTTCCACAACAACAAGACACCATGGAACTATTCAGAAGTGAACAATTGGTTCTCAAACCACACAGATATCCGAGTTCTCACCCTCTTCAGAACATCATAACAGATATGACATCTGGTATCAAAATAGGATCCTCTTTGAAAAATCTTTGTGCGTTTGATGCCTTTCTATCCTTGATTGAACCAAAGAACATTAGTGAAGCCCTAAAGGATGTTGACTGGGTAATTGCCATGCAAGAAGAGCTGAATCAATTTGAAAGAAGTCAAGTGTGGCACTTGGTACCCAGACCACTAGACAGATCAGTGATTGGCACAAAGCGGGTCTTCAGGAACAAGCTCAATGAGGATGGAACTGTTATAAGAAACAAGGCTAGACTTGTTGTTCAAGGATACAGCCAGAAGAGGGAATTGACTATGATGAGACCTTTTCCCCTGTGGCAAGACTGGAGGCAATCAGATTTCTTATAGCATTTGATGCACACATGGAATTTACTCTCCATCAGATGGATGTTAAGAGTGCCTTCCTCAATGGCTATCTGAAGGAAGATGTATTTGTCAAACAACCTCCAGGTTTTGAAAGCAAGGAGTCACCTGACCATGTATACAAACTTGACAAGGCTCATTATGGTCTCAAACAAGCACCAAGATCATGGTATGAGCGTCTATCAAATCTCCTGCTAGAACATGGATACAAACGAGGTAAAATTGATAGCACCTTGTTCTTAAATGAAAAAGGTAAAGAACTCCTAGTTGTGCAAATATATGTGGATGGTATCATATTTGGGTCGACATCTGAAAAATTGAGTAAGGAATTTGCTTTACTTAGAGGGAGTGAGTTTGAGATGAGTATGATGGGTGATCTAAACTTCTTCTTAGGCTTGCAAATCAAGAAAAACTCAAATGGAACATTGATCCATCAACAAAAGTATGTGAAAGAATTGCTCAAGAAATTTAAAATGGAAGACTCAAAGGAAATAGACACCCCCATAGCCACAACTACAAAATTAGATGTGGATGAACCTGGTTCATCCGTTGATCAGAAGTTATACAGAGGGATGATTGGGTCTCTATTATATCTCACTGCCAGCAGACCTGATATTGTGTTAAGTGTATGATTGTGTGCTAGGTTTCAAGAAAATCCAAAGGAGTCCCACCTAACTGTAGTGAAGTGAATTTTGAGATATCTGAAAGGCACCACTGCTTTGTGCCTTAGGTATCATAAAGTTAGTAATTTCGACCTTGTAGGATATGCTGATGCTGATTATGCAGGTTCCCTGGTTGACAAGAAAAGTACTTCAGACATGGCTCACTTTTTGGGCTCCTGCCTTATGTCTTGGGCCACCAAGAAACAAAATTCAGTAGCCTTGTCTACTGCTGAGGCTTAATATGTGGCTGTAGTGTGCTCAATTGCTATGGATCAAGCAACAACTCATGGATTTTGGTATAAAGGTTGGATGCATTCCTATTTTCTGTGACAACACTAGTGCAATTAGTATGACGAAGAACCCGGTTCATCATAAAAGAACTAAGCACATATATGTTAGACACCATTTCCTAAGGGATAACTATGAAAAAGGAATGACCTCAATCGAATTTTGTGCTACTGACCAACAAATTGCGGATATCTTTACCAAAGCACTAAGTAGGGATCATTTTGAGAGAAACCGACTTGAATTAGGGATGATTAAGATCACCTAATTGAAAAAAAAAATGAAGAAAATGAAAAAAATGAAAAATAAATAATTTTTTGCTAGAAACACTAACATAGATAATCAACCAGACTAATTATTGCTCAGTATCATGACTTTACTTTCATACTCTCTTTCCATATATTAATATGATTCCCTGGTTGCTAATGATGTTTTTCTATCTTTGTAAATTGAGGCAAATTAATCACTTTAACACGATGAACCTGGTTCATCCTAGCTGGTTCATCTGACTGACAAGGTACGTGCTCATCTCCATACAATTATTGAATGGTTCATTTCAAATTCTTTGTACTTATCCCTAAATGAACTCGTTCCAAGAAGTCACATCGCTACTTAATTAGCCTAGATTTAGGGGATTCTTAATTGTCTAATCAATGAAACTCCTACATCTATTAGACTCTCACTTAAGTAAATATTCTTCCCGTTGTAAAATTTATAGCCACATCTTATAAAAAGGCTATCATTACTTCCCCTCTTCGTAACATCAATAAGTCGAACCAAGTTCTCTATTATTCTCTAACCAAAACTGATCGTCTCTTTACTTCCAAAATTATTCATAACAATGTCTTCACCACCCCCTGCGTCATCTTCCTACACAAACTCTGATCATGGGGAAGAAAATTCTAGTCCTAATTCTCCTTCAGTTTACAGTTCACATTCATCAAACAGATCTTCATCCCCCCCAAACCCTCCAATTCTTGAACCCAGTCCTGAACCCACACCTAACCCTACTCCAGCCCCTAGGGCACGAAGAGTAAAAGTTTTGGCCAGAAAATCAGTTTCTTCTGGATCTCGTGCAAGATTCTTGGAGGAAATTCATAAAGCCAACGAGGTTCATGAGTCTGAATCTTTAAGTGAATCATTCAAATCCGCTAATGAGGATGAAGCACCAGGTTCATCCAGTTCTGAGCAATGTAATATTGAAGTTGAATCTGAAATTGGTACTACTGGAAATAGGTTTGTGTTGGTTGTGTCATTTGTTGATGTAGAAGTGCCGGATAGGCAAAGAAAACTGGGAAAAAATCTGCAGAGAGAGAGAGGGAGAAGGAGGTTTTTTAAGGGGATCTAGGGAGGACGGTGCCACGTTGGCTATTTGTGGCCCCGCTCCTATGATTAATGAAGAAGGAGTCACAGATTTAGGGGGAAGTGTTGCTGGGGAAGAAACAGCAGGTTTAGAGAGCCTACAAGAATCAATAGATGAACCTGGTTCATCTATCGAGGAGACATTGGCTGAGATGCTGAGGAAGCTGGGGGGAGTCCTACAATCCCAAAAAGAAAAGAACTTCAAAATCAAAGAAGTTTACTACCCAAATTTCACCAAAGAAAAGAAAAGTTTCTATATCTGCTGATGCTCCTTCCCCAAAGGTTCGTGCTACAAGAAGTTTTGTTCGACAAGGAGAAGACGAGTTAGAAAGGGCTCTGAGAGAGAGAGAAAGAAAAGCTGCAAAGCAAAAAGGCAAAAGTAGGAGAGCCTATTGAGGCTGTTATTGTTGATGATGAGACGATGGACCTGGTCCATCAAGATTCTTTTGTGAAAATGAGAAGGAACTTGAGCCCAGGCCAGTGTTCAAAAGTGAAATGAAGCCCTAGAACAAGCTACTGTTCGAATTTGTGATCAAGTTTCTGCTGCCAAGACAAGAGCGTAGGCACATCGCCAGTTACATGGACTTAACACTTATAGAGTGCATGTACAGGGAAAAACATATTAACTGGCCAGCTTTCATCATTCAGCTCTTGGAAAGAGTTGTAAATGGAACCAAAGCACACGCTATTCCTTATGGCTTTATTCTGACAGTTGTGCTTGCCCACTTCGAGGTTCCTATGAAGAAAGCTTAGATGACTACTACTAAGGATTATTTTGGGAAGAACACTTTGCTGACATATGATTATGTTGTCAATGTTCCTGAGGATGAACCTGGTTCATCTAAGAAGCAGCCAGTCAATAGCAAAGTCAGGTCATTGGTGCAGGAAGGAGAGATAAAGGATGCAGAGATCCTTCGATTGAATTCTTGCCTTCATTAGGTTAGAGCTGGATGCTCTCAGATTTGAAGTAGCCAAGGAGAAGGAGAAAAATGAAGGTGTTCTTCAACAAATGCTTTCTCTCCTTCAAGCCAAGACCCCAACCTCATCTTCCCCTTCCCAACCTTAGGAATTCTAGAGCTACCAAAAACCTCTCATTGCCCAGTTCGGGTTTTGTTCTGACTGTTTTTGTTGTTTTTGCTCATGGTAGTGACTGCTTTAGTTTTTTTTATGGTGCATGAATTGCGTTCTAATCAATGAATTCTGCTGTTTTTGTTATTGACTTGTCTCAGTTTCTTAGATAGCTTACATTTATTGGTTTCTTTTGATGACTAATCATGTTTGCACCTGCAGTTGCCTCAATGGCCATGAGTAATTGTTAACAACTCTGGTAAGTTTATCATTTTGCAACATTTCGATGATGCCAAAAGGGGGAATTTGTTGACCCAAGTCACTGCATGGTTTTGAAGATTGACAAATGCCTACCCAGTTGAACCATGTCCACCAGGGCAAACATCTCGAACGAACCAATTGGCACAAGAACCGTACATGGACAAGAGATAAATGTGATCTGTGAATTATTCATGAACTAAGAGGTTGTCTCCTAATGCGAAAAGTTTGCAAATTGATAAGGGGGTTAGAGTTTGAGTTCTGCAAGGACGAAAATAAAGGAACGAAGTTGAGATAAATACAAACTCTTCCACCAAGGAAGAGTTACATTAGAACTAAACAAGAACATCTCAACTTCTGGCGCTATATAATGTTGAAGTATTCCTACTGAAGAATCATTCGCACAAAGACAAAATTGAAGCAAGAACTGAAGGCAAAATTACCAGATAAATTTTGCAAGCAGAATCCTTGTGCGACACAAAGGCTACTGACCAGCTAGAAGAACCAGTTCCATCTGTTTGTCTTTCGAGTCTAGTTGGTTGTAGTAGGTGATTTAATATTGTATCTTTCAGCTTTATTAGAAGCAATTGTAATAGGTACACA